>CM076674.1:97023341-97260841 GCA_038501925.1 Xenopus petersii | reverse complement strand
TGTTTTTAAGTGAGCCTTTATTATCTTTAAAGGGGTTGTTCACCTTTGAGTTAACTTTTAGTATGATGTAGAGAGTGATATCCTGAGACAATTTGCCATTGGTTTTCATTTTTTATTATTTGTGGTTTTTGAATTATTTCAACTTTTTATCATATAGTTCTACAGTTTGCAATTTCAGCAATCTGGTTGCTGGGGTCCAAATTATCCTAGCACTGATTTGAATAAGAAATTTGAATATCAATAGGGGAGCACCTGAATAAGATGAGTAATAAAAATATCAATAATACTAATTTTGTAGCCAGAGCATTTGTTTATAGATGTGACCAGTGGCCCCCATCTGAAAGCTGGACAGAGTCCAAAGAAGAAGGAAAATTATTTTAAAACTATTAAAAAAAATAAATAATGAAGACCAATTGAAAATTTACTTAGCATTGACTTTCTATAACAAACTAAAAGGTAACTTAAAGTGATCCACCCCTTTACGGAGAGATAACATCGATATGTGCAGTGATAGTGGCAGTGATAATGTTCAGGGGAGCAGGGAAGTGTATATAGTGTTACTTGAATATGTCATTAACTTAAAGGGATACTGTCATGGGAAAACATGTTTTTTTCAAAATGCATCGGTTAATAGTGCTGCTCCTGCATAATTCTGCACTGAAATCCATTTTTCAAATGCGCAAACAGATTTCGTTATATTCAGTTTTGAAACCTGACATGAGGCTAGACATTTTGTCAATTTCCCAGCTGCCTCCAGTCATGTGACTTGTGCTCTGATAAACTTCAAATCACTCTTTACTGCTGTACTGCAAGTTGGAGTGATATCATTCCCCCCCCCCCCAGCATCTTATCAACAGAACAATGGGAAGGTAACCAGATACAGTAGCAGTTCCCTAACCTGAAAGATCAGCACTAAAAAGTAAAAGCCAAGTTCGACTGAGACTGATTCAGTTACATTAAGTAGGAGCAATAACAGCCTGCCAGAAAGTAATTCCTTCCTAAAGTGCAGGCACAAGTTACATGACTGGGGCAGATGCGAAACTGACAATGTCTAGCCCCATGTCAGATTTCAAAATTGAATGAAAAAAAAAATCTGTTTGCTCTTTTGAGAAATGGATTTCAGTGCAGAATTCTGCTGGGGCAGCACTTTTAACTGATGTTTTTTGAGAAAAAAAATGTTTTTCCATGACAGTATCCCTTTAAAAAACATTATTCTATACATCCATCTGCTTAACAGCACATTTTATTTTCTAATGTAAATTTCCCTTTTCAGACTCAAACACTTAAACTGCATCAATTCCAGGCTATGGGAATAGTTCATAATCCTACACATGATAAAGGAAAAAGTCTGAAAAGAAACTCCTATCTGAACTGCCTGTTTAATAAATATGTACAGTATGTCTGGGTGTTTATTTATGTATATAAAAAGCCATTACACAAGGATTAGAGGTTTAAAGTATACCATAGTACAGTAGTATCTCCTTGAATCCAGGCACCATTTGTGTTTTTTTTTTTTTTTTACAGTGTATTAGGGTTCCCTGCTATGATGGCAGGCTGAAAGTGGCACTGATATGGAAAAAGAGGTTTTCCTGTATAATTTTCAGTGCCACATTCAGCCTGACATTCTGGAGATGGCACAGGTCCAGCCACTGCACACTCCCATAGGCAATCATCAACCTGACTTCCAGTGCTCTGTAGGCAGACAGGTCTGTATTTTCAGGTTACCATAGTCCCACAAATAAAGCAATTTTAGAAAAAAAAACATTATTTTTTCAAAAAAGCAAGTGTTTTTAGATAACAATTTTTTTTATATTTGCTTAAGGTTTTGCACCCAATGTGTTTTCTGTCCGTTTAATAAATACTTAAATGCCGTTTTGGAATCTGTTTTGTTTCTTGTTTGTTCTCTACATAAGAATGATCTCACAAATTGAGCTTTCGTACTTTCTGTGCAAATAAACTGCAGAACTACAACCAGCGGCCTTTTCAAAACGGATAAAGAGTGTAGGAATTGCCACCAATGAAAACGGCTATGTCAATAAATCTAATATTTTTATGTCTGTCAATGGACAGAATTATGTGTGAGAAATTTCTTTTTAGTACATTATTCATAAAAAAGGGGAACTTACCCCCCAAGAATCCTTTTATTGTGCTATGTGCATTTCTCTGCAAACTGTGTCCAGTTAGAAAGCCAATAACATTAGATCATATTTTTTTAACCTTCTCTTAATTTCATAAAAGTTGAAAATGTTCTCCACAGGGATTTATAGTACAGTGTATTACTTACTTAGTACTGGTAAATTGTGAATTTTGCATACATTTAAAGGGGCTGTTCACCTTTAAATTAACTTTTAGTGTTATGTAGAGAGCGATATTCATGTGAGCAATTAGAATTAGAAATTAGAATTGATTCTGGCTTTCATTGTCTCTTGATTGTACATTTAATACAATGGGTAGCCTGTTCTTTGATTTTAATAAATGCACTTGACTATATTATTTTGCTGCTTAGCTGAGCTACCTCCACACAGTGAATTATCACATGACACAGGATGTGGTGTTGGCTGAAGAAAATTAAGGGCACAGTGCAAGTATGTGTGCTAAGGCAGCAGCTTAAATATAGATAACCGGAAACCTTGTGGCTAAACAGGAAATATCAAATAGCTTAAAGAAACCTTTCATTTGAAGCAAGCAAAAGCATGCGAGGGGCATCACCATTTATGGGACTGTGTCTAGAGGTGGTCACAAGAACACAGATATTTGGTGTCTAAAGACTACCCTGTTCCAAGAGTTTGTCACAGTCTACTGCTAAATGGAATGTTCTAGAAGGGCCATGAATAATTCATCGACCTGTCTTTTTATGTTGTTGTGTTTTATGTTGCCTGTATTCTTGGGTGTACTGTAACCTTTTTTTAATAAATCCAGTAAAACGCAATTGGTGTCTGGTAAAAGCTGATGAAGAACCTGTGTCAGTATTTCTTTAGCAATCCATAGCAACGATATTAAGATGAACTATTAACTATTTTTGGTAGGATGCTGAATGTGCAGATATAATTCTTCCCAATTGGGCTGAGCTTTTCACTTGCAGGAAACCTGAACTTATACAGTTGACCCAGAAGGAAGAAGGTTTAGCCATCTTTCTCCAAAGGCTTCTCAGACAGGTTTAGAAATCCTGCATTAAGCTGGTAATGCACATATATATTTCCCCAGTATGCCCACATTGAACTGGGCAATATCAGACCAATCCGATTGTTTGGATCTCGCCAAACATGCATGACCAGCTTTAGGTAAGAGACTGTAACAAAACACAAGTCAGAGGATATATTAATGCATCAACTTTTCCTTAAACTTTTCCTGAAACTTTTGTTACTGATTACTAGACTGCGCTGTTTTCTATAGAGACATTGATTTTTATCTGTACTAACTGCTAATCAGTCGTTCAGCGTTATTGGTATGTTGATTTAAAGGGGTAGGTTTGACAGGCCATCACTTTAAAACTGACAATAATAAAAACACTGATGCTGGTGTAGCTCAGCTGCATTCCATGTACAGAAGCCAGAATGCATCACAACAGCTTACTTATCAGTCAACCAATAGCACTACCAGATCAACTGGAAACAAATAAAATGGAACTCTGCAGCATAACCTAAAGGGGTGGTCAGATATAGAGGAGAGTAATAGTTTATCAGAATATAGGCCAAGATCCTCATTCATGGAACAGGTTATGACTAATCTTTGATGCCAGCTAATCTGAATGTCATTCCATTGGATTTAGGATGCAAAGAATGTTGCTGATGTTTTCTTCATCTATTTACAACACATCCACTGGTCTTGATTGGTGGTAATGAATATATACCATCCAAACTCTCACTCTTATGTAGGTAGTCTGTTTGACTTTGTGTTGCTGGTCTGCAAAAAAAGGTTTGCTTGGGTTCAATGTCAATGTAACATTAGCAAGAGTCCAGATTAGTTACTGAGAACTCATCTCAACAGCATTGCTCTCATCTCTGCTGTATAATGTGTTACTTCCCTCTGTCTTTGCACTTTCTCTGCTTCTCCCTTATCTTAGTCCCTTACATTAGAGTCCTGCAGCGGGTCGGGTACCCACAAAAAAAACCGGGCACCCTGCGGAATGAGGGCAGGATTCTCAGGTGCTGGTATAGCCGTGGGTCACGTTGCAGGTCTCATCTAAATTTCTTATCTTATGTTATATTGTCTATATTTTACTCCTTTTAAAATTTTACAAAACATGTTTATGTCCCCACCCACTTTTGATGACATTACTTCCAGTTTGCAGCAGGTCAGGTTGCGGATAAGGCAGTTGTGGGTCCGGGTCTGGTAACGGATCAAAGTGGGTAAATATACGGGTTGCGGTTCGGGTCACAGGCTGCGGGTTCGGGTCCGGTCTGGGTGTTAGAAATTGGTACTGCGCAGGACTCTACTTACATTATACCCCCTCCCCAGTCTGTTCTTCTCAAAATTTTTCCACTCACTGCTTCCCAATTCTTTATTTTGTTGCCCATCTTGGAAACATCTGTCCCATTGCCCAGAAAATCTGACTGGTTTATGGATGGAAGCAGCTGTTGCTCACTCAGGCTTGTAACATAATTGCAAGGAGGACCTTCCAATCCTCCTCTTTCATGGTGTATCCCTTGTTTGTTATATTATGATTAGTTCCCTGTTTGTTGTGATATAATGGTAAGTCACTGTGAAACTAGATGAAGTTATATAAATGATGATTGCATATAACTCATGCATCTTTTACATGACTATGTGACTGAAAAATCAGTCATGACCTGTGTTGTCATTGTAATTTTAAACATTTTTTCCTTAGGTAGGATCTGCTCACTACTTATGGGAGTAGTTGTGATGGTGTGAAAATAGGGCACATTGTGAAAAATAATAATGTGCAAATTCATTATACTATTTTAACTATAGACTGAAAGTGCTTAAAAAGTAGTGTTTCAGCCCATCTGTTCCACTTCCTGCTGCCTCCTTTCCCAGGCTGTGCAGGGCAGCTGGCAGCAATCAGAACTCTGCACTATAGGATAGGGACCAGTCAGCAGCCAGGCTGACCTGATAGGGAGCTGAAGCCTGTGTTTGCATGTGTGATTGCAGGGCTGTGATTGGCTATCCTCTCCTACTGCGCTTCTGGCAGGACCATTATGATATGCCCACCACTAAGTTGATTTACAGACAGGGACCACAGCAGATATATGAGGAACTTTAATAAAGGGGTGATTTTTTGAACATTACATTAATTTTTAGCCCAAAGTAAAACCAGCACTATATATTTTTCATTGTTCCCTACAATTTTTTTTGGGGGGGAGGGGGTAAATACCCTATATGTCTTCTTTAACAGAAGTTAAAAAGTTGTTTGTAGACACCTAAAATCTTATGGGGTGAGGCCTGGGTGTTGCTTAGCAAAACTTGCAAAACAAGGAAATACATTCTCCTTATGATCAAGGGCTAAAGAGATCATTGATTGATCCATCTTAAAGGGGAACTCCGCCTTCTTTGATTAAGAGCCCCATATAACACAGAAACCCCTAAATACCCATCACGGTTACCAGTTTTTTCAAAAAGTACGGTTTAATGCAATTTTTTAGGCTGAAATCCAGTTGTTTAACAGTTCTTCTCTTTCTTCATCATTTGAAATCCTGACAGGGAAAGAGGGACTAAACACTGATGTTCCATATTGTAACAACTACTCCACAGCTTACAGACAGCATGCAGGAACTACATAACCCACAATGCATTGCAATGTAATATTCCATTCCTTATTGAAATCACGTGTGCAGGGAATTGTGGGGTTTGGAGGATGCAGGCTGAGGACAGATGGCTGTTGATAAAAAGTAACAGTAGTCATCCAGCTCCACAATGTAGTCAGACAGATCAGTAGGAGAGGGGCTAGGCTTAAGGGGCTGTTCCAAACCATTAAAAGTCTGCATAATTTTTAATTGAAGTATATTGCAAAGTTGCTTGAAATTATGTTTGCTTTTCAAAAAGCTTTACGTTTTGTTTGTGTGGACTGGAGTTGCCTTCGGGAAAATTTATGTTATACAGATATGTCCTGATTGCCCAGCATTCCTCTTCAGTGTTTCAATAAAAGTGATAATCTAGATTACCATGTAGATAATTTGGATTTCTCTGTGCCCTACCCTTACAGCCTGGCAGAACCACATTGTTTACTAGCCTCTCCCTTGGCTTAATTGGCCCTTATTTAATTTACAATCCTGTCATAATGTATATTGCCTCATGCACCCAGGGATTGCTGTCACTACCAATCAGATAGGAGCTATTAAGACTCATTAAAGTTTCACAGTGCTGCGAATCCCAGTAGTGCTATATAAATAAAGTTATACTTACATACAAAGCAAATGTGGTACAAATTAACTCATACAACTTATAAACATTGAGATATGTGAAACTATATATTTTCATCATAAAACTCTTAGTGAAAAAGAGCTAAGCTGAAAAATGTATTATTCTAAGCATATATATATGTGGCATGCTTTATGTGTGATGCGTCTTGATGGGAGTAATGAAACACAATTCACTGTATTACCTTGTGCTCCTTGGGATCGAGCCATGTGGTTGAGCACCAACTGCACCTCCAACATGGATTGCTGCTTTGTAGTACGCTTCAATTTAAATTAAATGCTACTAATGCTAGTGTGTGTGAATCCATACTCTGCAAAACAAACTTTTCTTTTTTTATTTATTATTTGGGAATCTAAACCGTAAGCTTTGTTTCTGCTTTAGGAATCGCTGCTGAGCCTGAGCAAGTGGTAAAGAAATATCTGGAGAATATAGAAAAGCCGCCCGAAGAGGTAAAAATTTTTTTCGGGTTTTAAAAAAAAAATAAAACCTGTTCATGTCATGTAGAAGTCAGTGGCAGAAGTCCCTTGAACCCTTTGAAGATGTTAATAGTCTTCATGATGTTCTGATTTTTGTTTTCTGTGGGTTTCTCTCAAAAACTCAATTAATTCAAGCAATTAGATTTTTTTCCCACTGAAAACTCAATTAATTAAAATTTTCAGTTTTTTCACCCCAAATTCACTGATTCAAACTTTTTCCATTTGAGTGTTTTTCTTAAATTGGAAACCATTCGAGTTGTGAGTTCATTTGAGATACAAAAATTCTCACAAACCTCTATAACTCAACTTTTGATAAATGACCCCCTTGATGATGATTTTTTTTTTTTGTTTGCTTTGTAGGGCAATTGCACCCCACATTGTAAAAATAAAAAAATTGACTAAACATAGATGAGCATCACCAGAATTAGTAGGGAGGACATATACTTTTACTGGTATCTTCTAAAGTAGGGGATCTCTTATTTTGAATGCATTCCTATGCTATTTGATATGCAATTTGAATGCATTTGATATGCATGAATAAAGGTTATCCAATACATTTATAAAGATTAACTCTTTTGACTGAGCATATGTTATGTTTGCACATTCTATTTATTTCTATGATTTCTATTACTGGAGTGCCAATGGATGGCTGTGGATGGAGAACATTGTCATCCTGGAACATACAACTCCTATCAGGACAGAAGTATTTACTATATGTTGAACGGGAGCTCATGAAGTCACGACTTTGTGACTATTATTATTATTATTATTAACTTTGCACTCTTATTGGGCCAATAGTATACCAATTAAATTCCCATCATGCAATTGTATGGGCCAGACCCATACAATTGTTAGGACTGGTTTCATTACTCATCTGGAATGTTCAGTAGATCAGTAACTGAGGTCTTTACATGAGGTAAAGAGGACTCTTAATAGAGTTTATGGGTTACTGCACCTAGGAAAACTAAGTGCCTTAGATAACCAACAAGAAGCATGGGTGGGCATTGCATTTATCATGCGGCAGTAGCATATAGTTTAGTAGAAAGGAATGCTAGACTAGAAGAGGCTAATCTTCTTTAAAGAAATGTGTTTTATGAGATTTCAGAGTGGTGCAGCCTTAGTGAATGATTGAATATGCTTGTGACGAGCAGGCCCGGACTGGCAATCTGTGGGTTCTGGCAAATGCCAGAAGGGCTGCTATAAGGTACCATCGAAAATGACTATTTAGTGGGCTGGTGGGGGCTGATTGGGCCTCTGTGAGGGCTGATTGGGCCTCTGTACCTGAAATGACAGGGCCTATTTTAATTCTCAGTCCGGACCTGGTGACGAGGTAACCATAGAGAAGTTGAGGAGTAATTATACATCTCTGAAGTTCATACTCCCACCCAGACTGTAGAAAGGTACCTGCTTACACCTTAGACTGAAAATTACAAATTCAGAACTTCAGAGATTAAATTGTTTTGAGCTTAACCAAGAAACTGTTTGAAAGAAGACTGTGTCTCCTCATGCCTGTCGGCTTTTTCTCTGGATACTCTGATTGGCTTCCACAATCCAAAAATGTACAACCATTATGCAAGTACTCTATGAATAAAGTATAATTAAGAACAATTATATAATGCATTGCCGTCAGATTTCTTCTTGACTTCTGTTGAGTTTTCTTTATTCCAGCACTTACATGTATATACAGTGGTGTATGATTCCTGTAATTTTATGGGAATTTTCACCATCTATCCATTTACACAATGTTTAGGCGTGGCTAATGGACTTTGGAGGAGAAAAGTCTTGTATGTTGATTATTACCCTTTATTTATATAGCACCAATGTAACGCCACTTTTACAGACATTATTTCCATCTTATCCGTCCCACACCAGTAGAGCTCAAATTAATTAGAAGCCAGTTAACCTGCCTGTATTTTTATGGAGTATGGAAGAAAATCAGTGTACCATTGTACCTCATGCAGATACAGGAAAAACATACAACCCCCTTACAGATATTGCCCCAATCAGAATTAAACCCAAGACCCCACCACTGCTCCAATATACTGCCTATGCACAATGAGGGGCACTAATGCTTTACTCTTTGAACCTCTCACAGTACAAACTTGATGAAAAAAAATTACTTAGAAGCTCTCACTAGAATTTAAAACCTTTTCCCCCCCTTTGCAGGACTGCATAATTTGTATGGAAACGTTGAATGTTGCTTCTGGATACAGCGATGCTGTCGAGAGCAAGAACATCAAGCCAACTGCAGTAGGGAAACTTAAGAAGTGCGGTCATACATTTCATCAGCTATGTGTGCTAGCCATGTATAACAATGGGAACAAGGTACAGAAGACTTTTTGTTTATGCTTTCATATTATTAATGGCATTTTAATGTTGTTATAAAATGTACACTGTTTTCTTTATCTGTTTAGGAAAACATCTTCATTAAGAAAAAAAGCATATCCAGTGCTTGACACATTTCACACCTGTATGGTGTGTCTTCAAAAAAACGAACGAAAGTTTATTACACAAACCCCTTCCTGGCTTCCCCTATTTATATGCCAATCTTGTGGTATAAGCAACCATAACTTAAAGGAACAGTTCAGTGTAAAAATAAAAACTTATAAATACAAAGGCTGTGCAAAATAAAAAAGGTTTCTAATATCAGTAGTTAGGCAAAAATTTAATGTATAAAGGTTGGAGTGACTGGATGTCTAACATAATAGCTAGAGCACAACTTCCTGCTTTGCAGCTCTCTAACTCTGAATTAGTCAGTGACTTTAAGGGGGCAACATGGGACATAACTGTTTGCAATTGATTGTTCGCATGCAGCTCAGATTCAAACGCAAACAGTTATGACCCATGTGGCCCCCCTCAAGTTATTGATTGGTTACTGCCTAGTAACCAATCAATGTAAACCAAGAGAGCTGAAAAGTAGGAAGTAGTGTTGTAGCTGTTATGTTAGACATCCAGTCACTGCAGCCTTTATACATTACATTTTTGGCTAACTATATTGAAAACATTTTTGCACAGCCTATCTATTTACCCAGTTTTTATTTTTATACTGAACAATTCCTTTAAGCCATATGTGTATTAAGATCTTAAGAAAATATTAGCTAGAAAGTATACTATCTTACCTGTATAACCTTTGTATACAAGAGTCTATTCGATTTTAAAACGAGTAACCAAACATTAAAAAAAACTCTTCAGACATGTATCGTATTTTTATATTATAAAATTTAGAGAAAGAAAAGAGCCAGTTTGTTCTCAAATGTTATGACAATGAATATTATACTGTACTGTAGATGCCCTGCAATTAATATTATTCCATTCACATTATTCGGTTGACATCTTCCACAATTTGACTCTTATGATACAAAGGTGAGCAGAGAAAATGTATCTATACACGTAAACACTCTCAATTCTATGATTTAGTTACAGGCTTGTTTAACATTTCAACTAATAAAAATTAATAAACCAATAAAGTGCATATCACAGCAGAAACCTAACCCTTCAAACTCTACAGATGACGAAATATTCTCAATTGTGCAGCAGTTACCCAGAATGGTTGGTACCTGAAATTTTTCAGATAACTGATCTTTTCGTAATTTGGATCTTCATACATTATGTCTATTAGAAAATCATTTAAACATTAAATAAACCCGATAGGTTGATTTTGCCTCCAATAAAGACTAATTATATCTTTGTTTGGATCAAGCACAAAGTACTGTTTTATTGTTACAGAGAAAAAGGAAATATATTTAAAAGAATTGGATTATTTGATTAAAATGGAGTCTACCGCCAATTGAAACATTTAAGCGAAAAATGAATGGTTTTACATTATTCACCCTGGCCAGAACTTTCGTTAGTTAAATGGGTCTAGATGCATTCACGTTTACTTTTATAAGGAAACTATTTAACCCCATAAAGACATAACTGAAAAAAACTGAAATACAGTGTTCTATGTTAGTAGAGTTAAACAGAGTTAGATTTGGGTTCTCATGTTCTTCATTCATCTAGCCTCTCTTACATTATTCAGGTATGGGATGCATTATCCACAAAGCTCCAAATTATGGGAAGACCATCTCCCATAGACTCCCATTTTAATAAAATAATTAAAGGGGTTGTTCACCTTTAAATTAACTTTAAGGGTAAGGGCACACAGGCAGATTTGGGGAGATTAGTCGCCCCTGTGACTAATCGCCTTTTCTTTGGGGCGACAATCTCGCCGGCTATAATGAAAAATCACCAGCAGGATGGCACTTTCGTCGCTTCATTGCCTCACGAGGAAACTTTGGGCATCTTCGGAAAGCGATGCGCCGCGCCATCCTGCTGGGGTTTTTTCATTATAGACGGCGGGAAGGTAGGGAAAGGCAGTTCGGGGAGATTTGTCACCCCGAAGAAGAGTAGATTTGTTTCACCGAATCTGCCTGTGTGCCCTTACACTTAGTATGATGTAGAGAGTGATATTCTGAGACAATTTGCAATTGGTTTTCATTTTTTTGCGTTATTTAGCTTTTTATTCAGCAGCTCTCCAGTTTGCACTTTTAGCTATCTGGTTGCTAGGATCTAAATAACCTAAATAATGAATGCAACCATGCATTCATTTAAATAAACTGAAATAGGAATAGAAGAGGCCTGTATAGGAAGATGAGTAATAAATAGTAGCAATCGAGTTGTAGCCTTTTACAACATTTGTTGTTTAAATGACCCCCATCTGAAAGCTGGAGTGAGTCAGAAGTAGGAAAATAATTAATAAAAACTATAAAAAAAATAAATAATGAAGACCAATTGAAAAGTGGCTTAGAATTGGCCAGTCTATAATACAGTAGAACCCCCATTATACATCCCCTGATTTTAAGTTTCCCCCTCATTTACATTGTTGTTTTGTGGTCCCACCTATATATTATGCATAACACATTTACCTGATTTTACATTTTCCTGGATTTTACACCATTTTTTTCTGGTCTTCTGAAACACATAAAATGGGGGTTTTACTGTATACTAAAAGTTAACTTGAAGGTGAACCACCCCTTTAAAATGTGTTATTTCTTTTTTCTCTGTAATATTAAAACAGTACTTTGTATTTGATCTCAACAAAGATAGTATTAATGCTTATTGGGGGCCGAACAATCCAGTTGGGTTTAATTCACATTGAAATGATTTTTTTAGTGGACTTAAGGTATTGCTATCCAAATTCTGGAAACATCCCTTATGAGGAAAACGCCAGCATTCTGGATATACCTATATCATTTATTCTTCCCTCCATTTCTCCTCTTTGATATCAAACAGAAATCGGAAATGACCATTGTATTGGTATACAAGGCCTAATTGTTGGGGGAGTAGAATGGCCCACTGACACCTGGGCTGGACCCACCAGAAGGTTTTTCTTATACCAGGGGGGGGGGGAATGGGGCTACCCCGCAAGGGGCACATTTCGAACATGGGGGGAAAGAGCGTAATGACAAAGGTGAAGCCTGGAGCAAATATTGCACCAATGTCTGTTGTAGTTGCTAATGTTTTTGAACCACACTTCTGTTTATTCCACAAGTTTATTGGGGGGGAGGGGTTAGTCGTCACTGCAAGCTTTATTTTATTGAACTCATATTTTCTTTTTAATAGGATGGCAGTTTGCAGTGCCCAGCATGTAAAACAATTTATGGAGAGAAGACTGGAACACAGCCAAAGGGAAATATGGAATTCTCCTTAATTAACCAGTCTCTGCCTGGCCACCAGGATTGTGGCACTATCCATATTGTGTACACCATATATCCAGGAACACAGGTACAAACGATCTTCTTTCAGTGAATGATCCCTCAGAGAAACAATGAAGCAATGAAAAGGACCGTAACAGTAAACTGTATCATTGCTAATAAAATAGTAAATGCTGTACCTTTTCTAAAGATGTAGATTTATCAGAATAAGAGTTTGTAGGGAGAAACTGCAAATGTGGAAAAAACACATATCCCCCTGTTTTTAATGGAAAGGGAGTTGCATGCTATTGGGGAATCACATAGTTCCATTCATTTTCATTGAGATTGGAAATCTAGAATGTTTTAATAAACTGGTAAATAAATAAAGTTGTTAGAGACTTGACTTCTATATTGTACAACCTCACAAGCTTTTACTTATATTCTGGCTTCTTTTTATTTTCTTAAATAAATTTCAACTATTTAAGGCTTCATAAAATACTCTCACTTTTTTTCTCCATGTTTTTCTTGAGAAAAAATGTGTGTTTTTGCAATTGTAAGAATTTAAAGGGCCATTACATCCTCGTCTACATCATACTAAAAGTTTTGATCAGTCCCTTATCCACAGTTTTTGTTTTTTTCCCTTATTGTAAGAATTCAAAGGGGTAGTTCACCGCTACATCCTCTGCATCATACTAAAAGTCGCAATGTTAGCAATTTGGTTGAAAGGGTTAGCAACCATACACTGATTTGATTCAGAGCCTTGGATATGAATAGGAGAGGGCCTGCACAGAAAGTTCAACAATAAGTAACAATAAATTGTAGCTTTACAGAGTATTTGTTTTTAGTTGGGGTCAGTGATCCCCCCCATTTGAAAGCTGGAAAGAGTAAGAAGAAAAAGGCAGATGATTAAAAAACTATGAAAAATTAATAATGAAGACTAATTGAAAAGCTGGTTAGAATTGCCCATTCTACAGCATACTAAAAGTTAACTTGCAGGTGAACCACCCTTTTAAAATGAGGCTTTAGAACGAATAAATAAATGAATAATTCTTTATTATTGCAGGGGCCCGGGCACCCAAATCCCGGTAAGCCATACTCAGCCAGAGGCTTTCCACGCCACTGCTACCTTCCAGACAATGAGAAAGGCAGATTGGTAAGTATTCATCACCTCATTGTTAATTTGCTTTATTTAAAACCTTGAATTGCTCAAAAGACTAGCTATCCTCTAGCTGTTGCTAAGGTGCATTTCCCATGCAACTTTTAAACCAACTGCCCAGTCCTCATAGGACTTTTTATGTTGGCAACTAACTGTAGGGCTACATATTTACCTTACACAGAGATTGTATGAGCACATTATTTGGACCACAGCCACAATGCACAAAGCTGTGATCTAGTGGTGTTTCCTTTCTGCTACAATCTGCTTCCATAGTTCAGAAAAGAGACATTGAAGCTTTTATGTAGATCAGCAAGGCAACACAAGGTGGCACTCTTGAGACACAAAACATATGCACAAAGCTATGTGAAATTACACAATGTCACTGGACTGTTTACATATTCAGTAGTGTTACTATTTTGCCTCCTTTTATGCCACCACTTGGGGTTGTGGTGTCCCCCTAGTTGATCCTTGCCCCCAGCCAACAATAAAATCAAGTCATTTATTAAACCAACCAAATGAAATTTGAAGCCATTGGCAGTAAATTGTGAAATCAAATACACTGGAAAACCTTTATTTATAGTTTGGGATGGCTCTTGTGTATAAAACGCTGCCATCCCCTTGGCACAGATCTTTTTGGCCTTTACATAAATCCATCCCTACTCACATAAGGCTGGTCTGATGTTATATTGTACAGTCTGGAACAGTTGGGCCAGAGTTTTAACAGACTGACAACTAATTGAACATAACCGGAGTCAAGTCTGAGTAGACCCTACTTTTGTCCCTCTGAAGCAGGTCATGTGGGCATCAGTGTTTTATATAGATATATAAATGGATTTTTTTTTTAGGAGCATTAATTAGATGTATAGAAAGTGAAGTGACTATTCTATGTTAAACAAGGATAGTTTATTATTCTGCAGGTAGGAATGTTTTAGGGATTCCAAGCTAAACCTTTGAGACTTCAGCCTATGCTAAGCAATATGATAAAGGGAAGACTACCCTTTAAAGAGATTTTCTTACCTTTTTCAGGTACTCGAGCTGCTGAAGCTTGCCTGGGCCAGGCGTCTGATTTTTACCATTGGTGTCTCCAGCACAACAGGGGAATCTGATACAGTAGTTTGGAATGAAATCCACCACAAGACTGAAATGATCTCCAACATGAGCGGACATGGCTACCCGGACCCCAATTATCTGGACAATGTCATCGCAGAGCTTGCTGCTCAAGGAGTCACTGAAGACTGCCTGAAAATGTGACCGTTTTATTCCGCTGGCTGCCTTTTGCTGTCTTTTAGGGGAGCATTCAGTTAAATGAGGCCTTAAAGTTTGATTAGAGTTTTCCTTTTTCAGTAGAGCAATATGTCTTGAAGAGGTTTACAAATCCGCTGGGGAAGTCTGCCTTGTTTTGTACATGACTGACATGCTGGTTCATATCACCATCCCTGCAGGACAGGGTTTAGTCAGTATGGTCTCTCCATCTTGTTCATCTTTGTACACACACACGAGAGTGAAAGGATTTTCCGTGCTGAGTTTCATGGCAGTCTTTGTTTCCATTTCACAATCAGATTATTCTCCAATATTTTAAGTAAGCTCCAATGAAGCGAAGCGTATATTCTTTAGTAACAACATACTGACGATAATGGAATTGTTGAAAACCCCAACCCTATTTTTTACCCAATCGAGACCTTCTCTTTATGCCTCTTTCATTTTTTCAATTCACTCTGTAGGCTGGTACTTTTACGTTTCAGGATGTTGTCATTCATTTGCCTTTTCTCGGTACGTTTTTTCGAGGCATCAGGAGACCTAAAACCTAACTAGTCTCATTTATATACACTTACTTGGGCCAATCGAGCAGACCAATGCTATTCGTTGTTTGAGCTGAGCACTTGCATGGTTTCAAAGTTGGCCCATGTATTGCTGCTGGATGGTGCAGAACAGATCTACAAGGCAGTCACTCTACCTAGTCATACCAAGACGCTTTTACTATGGCTCCTACCCCACTGAAACCAAATATGCAGGGTTTGTGCACCGAAAAGAGTTGGTTCAAATTTAAGTTGACTTTTAGTATGTTAGAATTTCATTATCCTAGAGACCTTGCAATTGGTCTTTATTTATTTTATGTATTTATTTATAGTACTTTAGTTAATTGCCTTCATCTTCTGCTGCCTTTGCATTTTTTAAATAGGGCTCACTGGCCCCAGCATCAAAAAAAACTATTGCTACAATTTTATGGTTATTGCTGCTTTTTTATTCCTTATCTTTCTATTCGGGCCCTAGCCCATTCATATTCCAGTGTCTCATTTACCCTAGCAACTAGGCAGTAATTTCAGTAAGACCCGTAGCAACCAGTTAGCTGCTGAAGTACCAAACTGGAGAGCTACTGAATAGCAAGCTGAAAAACCATAAAAAATGTAATTACAAATTGTCTCAGTATATCAATGCCTACATCATACTAAAAGTTAATTTAAAGGTCAACTGCCCCTTTAATGATGAAGCATTAGGTAATTATTAATAAATGGCCCTCTGTATGCTTAAATTTTAATGCCATGTTTAATTATGTCAATGAAACAGAGAGGGAGATATAATGTGAGAGGAATCTTTACTCACCATATATAGGAAGTGGCCCAGGTGCACCGCCCTGAACCCTCAGCTTGGGGAGCGGATAACCGTAAATAAATCTGGTGGCAGGCACTCAAATAAAGGCGTTCTTCCAACAAATTGTAAAAATCAAGTAGAAAGCGTTTATTGTGTCCTCCGTCTTCCGCGTTTTGTGTTACAAACACTTAATCATAGGCCTATGATTAAGGGGGCAGATTTACTAAGGGTCAAAGTGAATTTCGAATTTCAAAAACTTCGAATTTCAAAGTAATTTTTGGCTACTTCGACCATCGAATAGGCCAAATTCGACTTTGATTCGAAGTGAAAAACTTTGAAAATTGAAGTACTGTCTCTTTAAAAAAAAGTTCAACCTCGACACTTCGCCATCTTAAACCTGCCGAATTGCTGTTTAGCCTATGGGGGACCTCCTATAACCTATCTTGAGTGTTTGGGCAAGTTTTGAGAAATCGAAGGATTTTTGGTAAAATCATACGATTAAATCGTTTGAGTCGAAGGATATCAAGGTACGATTTTAAAAATCCTTCGACTTCGAATGTCGAATTAACCTATTCGATGGTCAACTTTCGAAGTTTTTTGCACTTTGAAATTCGACCCTTGATAAATCTGCCCCTAAGTGTTTGTAACACGAAACGCGTAAGGCGGAGGACATGATAAATCTTTTCTACTTGATTTCTACAATTTTTTGGAAGATCGCCTTTATCTGAGTGCCTGCCACCAGATTTATTAATGTTTAATTATGGTCAGTTGAGATTATTAGGGTGTTTTTGGCAATGGATCACACACACACAAAATTCTGGTTATGTGTATGTTATTACACTGCTTTCCATTTACACATATCATTCTTTGATAATGTTATATATAATGCAACAGGATAAATAAAGACAAAACAGATATGAGCAATGACTCCTCTAAATCAACCCAATAATATATATATATAAATACTCCTTGCATTAAAAAATGCCTTTTTCTATGCAACCTTGCCTGCATCAAAATCTATTTTAATGCACCATAGTTGGTATATATTTAACACAAGAGGCATATATAATATATGCATATACAAACCTATGATTTCTTTATTTTTCATTGAATAAATGACGGCTGCTGCTGTCTGCGCCACTTTTTGTACTCTAGTTTTGAGTGCCTTTATCACTCAGCCTCCTTATTGTCCTTTTGGACTAAGCCTCGTCTGGTTTTTCCGTTTCTGCCGTGCATTTACCAGTTTTTTTCGTTGATTAGAATTGATGTAGGAAAACTTCACAAATAGACAATCGCCATATTAACCACAGGGTGAATTACATCTCCCTAGATTTTCATTTGCTGTTGGTTTATCAGGTGTCATCTGACTTAAAATAGCTTTTGTTTTTCCGTTGACTTTTAAAATGAAAATGTTCCATCCAATTAACAAGCCTATTAAAGATTATTTTTTCATGGCACTTGATGCTTTTGGTTGTGAAAATCAATGCACCTGATTGTTTGCTTCAACTACTGATGCCACATTCCGGCAACGTTTATAACTCTGTTATAAGTAAAACTATATTAAGACCATTAAAGAATATTCTTTTGATTATGATTCCGTTCACACTGTATTTTTTTGGAATTTTAAAGGAGAAGAAAAGGCTAAAACTAAGTAAGCTTTATCAGAAAGGTCTATATAAATACACCAGTAAACCCTCAGAGTAGTGCTGCTCTGAGTCCTCTGTCAAAAGAAACACCACATTTCTTTCCTTCTATTGTGTACACATGGGCTTCTGTATCAGACCTCCTGTTTTCATCTTAAACCTCCAGGGCTAGGGCTTGAGCATGCTCAGTTTGCTCCTCTCTCCCTTCCCTTTTCCCCCCTCTCTACTCTTCTCCCTGCTGTAATCTGAGACCAGAGCTATGAGTGAACAGGGAGAGACTCCGGCAGGAAGTGATGTCACACCAAGCTAATATGGCAGCGGTTATCCTAAACAAACAGAGAGAGCTTCTAGAGCTGTTTACTCAGGTATGGTAAAGCATTCTGCAGAATAAATATAATGTTATAGCTTGCACTATTGTGGCTAATCTATTGGCAATAAACTGCTTCAGGAACCCTTATTTCTGTAACTGATAAATAAAACATATTAATACTGCTAGAAATTATGTTAAGATCTACTATATAAAGGCTAGGCTATTATTCTACAGATTGGGTATTGTTATTGTTGTTAGTTTTTGTCCATGAACCATATTCCACTAGTTTAAATGTAACTAAATGTAGATTATTAGTTACTATTTTTGGGTTGATGTGGGGGCACATTTACTATTGGTTAATTAACTAATCGCTAATCGACCGTCAAAGTAAAATCCATCGAAGTTGAAGGATATACCGCAATTCGTTTGTTCGAACGAACGTAGGCAAAATCGATTAACGATTAAATTCTTCGAATCAAGCGATTTGAAGGATTTTAATCCATCGATTGAACGATTTTCCTTCGATCAAACCTTGGAAAGCCTATGGGGACCTTCCCCATAGGCTAACATTGGTGCTCAATAGGTTTTAGCTGGCGAAGTCGGTGGTTGAAGTTTTTTTTAAAGAGAAAGTACTTCGACTATCGAATAGTTGGACGATTTTTAGTTGGAATCGTTCAATTCGATGGTTGAAGTAGCCAAAAAAATACTTCGAAATTCAAAGTATTTTTCATTCTAATCCTTCACTTGAGCTAAGTAAATGTGCCCCTAAGTGTACGGGAAGTAATATAAACAGCCTGCAGGTTTCCAGGGGGGGAAAAAGCCAGTCCTGTTAACTTTAAAAGATGAAGTTCTGGGTCTTTTATTTTGAGCACAATTGTGCTCTCTGGACTAACCATGCAGCTACCCCTCAACCGACTAAGCACTGAGAGCAAGGGGGCTTGGCATCAGCCATAGGGCGTCACTAGGTGCCTACATAAATGTACTCAGACTGTAGCCTTGTGCTTTTATATCATCATATAACTCATTTGCAAATTCTAATATCTTTATAAATGACAGCAGTGGTATATTAGTCACTATATAGACAGAGAGACAAACAAAAAAAGTCTAGATTATAATAAAAGTTGCAAAGTCTACTACAACAATGTGACCATACAGAACAATCTTGCGTAACAAACAGCAACATTTCAAGGCTCTTTCTCAAGCAAAAGATAATGTTTGAGCCAGCTTCCATTTAAGGCCACTCCCTAAAGATGCTAATCATGAATAGTTCTTTAATATACAGTCCTATCTTACCATAAATGTATGAAATCTAGTGACATTCAAGATCATACAGCTATAACTAATGGAACAAGTAATTATAATGACAATAGGTCACAATACACTAGTGGTAAATCCCAATTCAAGTTCAAATAACACATGGTTCTTGAAATAACTAAAGCATAGAAACCAAACAGTTTCGGGTTCATTTTGTAAGCTTTCACTATTGAAAGACTTGCAGATCAAGTCATTGACCATGTGGGTGGGCCACCTTGCTTTAATCTGAATTCAATTCATATTCAGACAGACTAGCCAATCCATTAATTTAAATTTTAGGATATTCAAGGATAAAATGGCAAGATCCAGTACCTTGAAAATACAAGATTTGGCCCATTACAGTTTTTAGGTGTATGTGGACATTTGTTATGTGTTAAAAAAAAAGGATAAAGACAATTCATTTACTTGATTTATCTTTATGAAATTCTTAAATGTGCAGAAACACAACTATTTAGGCAAATGCATGATTTTTTTTTCCTTTTTTAACTACATCTGATTATGGAAGCCATTATATCCAAATCTCCGTATTCCAAATTCAAATTTGTAACAATTGTATTAGAAAAATGTAGTATTTTCTTGCATATATTATAGTTTAGCATTACAAAATATTTTCCCATCATTCAGAAAAGTTATTGTCTAAATATCAAGTTTGAGGATTTGTCCAGACTGTGCAGAACATGCAGAGACATCCCAGGACAATCACAAATACTTAAAGGGGTTGTTCACCTTCCAAACACTTGTTTCAATTCAGTTGTTTTTAGATTATTCCCCAGAAATAAAGACTTTTTTCAATTACTTTCCACTGTTTCTTTTTTACCGTTTTTCCAAAATCGAAGTCGTGTCTCTGGTGTTTGAGTTTGGCCATCTAAAACCTGACGAAATTGCTGTTTTAGCCTACGGGGGACCTCCTAGAACTCATTTGGGGTCAATTGGTGAACTTCAAATTTCAATTGGTTGCATTTGAATTTGATCGAATGCGCTTTTACTTTGATTCATACAAATAGAATTCCTATTTGATCGAAAACAGACCTATTCGGCCCAAAAAAAAACTTTGATTTCATTTCGGTTGGTCTTTTTTGACCAATTGATAAGTATGCCCCTAAATGTATCAATTTAGAACAGTTTACAGGGTGAAAAATGACACTTTACACTTTAAAGTGGACCTGTCACCTACACATAAAAAGCTGCATAATGAAAGTCCTTTGCAAATTAAATATGAAACCTCAAAAAACAATTTCATTAAAACATCCATACCTGTTATAAAGGTGTTTAAATATCTAAACTGTCAATCAAATATTACCTGCCCCGCCTCTATGCCCGTGGCATAGAGGAGGGGCAGTCAATTACTTTCACTTTCAATTCAGCACTTCCTTCATGTCACTGCTCTCCTCACATTCCCCCTTCCCTCCTCAGGCTCTATAATTGTGTAAGGCACTGCACATGGACATTAGGTCCCCCATTCTGGTGCATACACAAGATTTTGGGGTGATACACAATTTCCCTTAATAACCATGTCCACAAAATGGCTGCTGCCTGCTTGCTGTGATTGTATAATTCCAAGACAGAAGGAAACAAAATTTAAATAATAAATACAATGTAAGTAAAGTTTATTTTGCACAACTAACATGATAGAAAATAATTTGAAATTATTTCTTAGGGTGACAGGTCCCCTTTAATATAAGAAAAACGGTCACCAACAGAAAATAGAAAGTCATTGGAAAAAGTCATTATTTCTGGCGATCTATCTAAAACCAACTAGTTGTTTGAAGGTGAACAATCCCCTTTAACAGAATTTGTTTCTTCAAAAGGAATTTTTCATAAAAGGTACCTGTGGGAATTCAGGTAGAAAAGGGATAAATTTGGAATCTGCGATCGGGCCAGGGGAGACGTTAGATGCCAAATGCACAGATAAACAAGAGAATGAGAAGGACAGGTCAGATGAGGCCTTAGTGAAAAAGTGCACAGTGTTAATGCGAGAGCTCATGCAGAAGTAAATCCAGAAGTGACGGCACTCACAGGAAAAAAATGCAACAGTCCAATAAAGTGAAACCATGAAGGTTTATTGTGATCCTACGTTTCAGTTCCTTCTTGGAACCTTCGTCAGGGAAAGAAAACATATATACATATATACATATGTACATACTGTATATATAAGTAATTCTGTGGAATATAATGACATTTTAACAACATTATTCTCAGTAAGAAAAAGTTATTTCAGCCTTGATGGTGGTTAGAAGGCCCTAGGTGCCCCAGTCCAACAATGGCTGCACCCATGTTAAGGAACAGTTTGATATTACCCCTTGGATATCAGATGACACTCCTGAATTCCTCCAGGCAAATACTCCAGGTTTCTTGAGAAAAAAACAATCTTTATACATAAAACCAGTCTTGTAAGATGCACAGACTAATCTGGGTGCATATCTATCATTGGTATCCTATTCAACAGTAGTGGGCATACCAGTTTATTTACCGGAACCCTCATTTAGGACTTTCTATTAATTAAATACTTTCAATAAAAAAGAACAGAAGATGATGACCAAAGAGAAATGCTGAGCAGCTGCAGTATCTTCCTTCCCTCCAGTTATCCAAGTTACAATAAAACCTAACTTTTATTTAAAGGAGAGCTAAAGTCTAATTAAAGAAGTAGCTAGAAATGCTGTATATTATATTTTGGGTTTTGGGCAACCACAGCCCTTTAGCAGTAAAGATCTGTGTCTCCAAAGATGCCCCAGTAGCTCCCCATCTTCTTTACTGCTGATTCACTGCTCATGCTCTGTGCTGCTGTCACTTACTGAGCTTAGGGACAGACTTGCAATATACAGTACACATAGAATAGAAATGTCACACTATATAAGGCTGATTAGTAATTAATACAGATAATTTCTACATGGCAGCACAGAAACCAGTGCAATTAGCATCAGAATTTAATAATCGGCTTATTCTACAGGCCAACCTCATTTTCTTCTTTATAATTTGTGACGACCCCTAAGCTTAATTTCTCAACAGCTGCTCAGAGCCCACTGAGCATGTGAGTGTCACAGACACTTTCCAAGATGGTGACCCCCTGTGACAAGTTTGAAGTCCTGGATCATTGCTGCTATTGACAAGCTGAAACTTTAGGCTGGTACAATAAGTTCAGTATATAAAATATGGCATTTTAGTCATGTTAATTTTTAGGGTTTAGTTCTCCTTTAATCATCAAGAGTTGCTTGTCAATATGTTTTCTGTTCAGGGCAGTTCAGTCATCCAGTTATTGTGCTACAAACACGACTAAGAAGCTGACTGCTGGTCATTTGGAGAGGTAGTAACTATGTAACCTAACACTTTCATGTAAATGGCATCCAGGTATGTTACAAATAAAGTTCTTTGTTTAGGTAGCTATGCTAAACTCTTAAATACCTTGTCACTCAATGGCCTAAAGAATGTAGTGTACAGAATGCAGATGTATTATTGTGTCTTTCAGATCCTTTAATTATGTAATGTAAAAATGTGAACTTTTAGGAGAGAAAATAATATTTATTCTGCATGTCTTCAGACTGTTGTCTTAACAGGATTTAAAATACCTGAAATGTACTGCTTTCCAGTGCCACTGAATAATTCTCAATGTCAGTCCAACTGCAGGACTTCTGCAGAAAAAAGGCAATATGTTTTAACATTTTAAATTATTTCATTAAAATGGAGTCTATGGGAGACAACCTTCCGGTAATCTGGAGCTTTCTGGATAAAATGTTTCCAGATAATATATCTGTACTAACTGTAGAGTGACTGTGGCCCAAGAGTTCACAAGTTCTAAAGGTGGCCATACACGGGCCTATAAAAGCTGCCGACAGACCGTGTCGGCAGCTTATTGGCCAGTGTATGGGGCCCCCCGATGGGCTTCCTCGATCGAGATGTGGCCGAAAGACGGCCAGATCTCGATCGGATGGGACGAAAGATCCCCTCGGATCGCGGCCGCATCTATAATATTCACCTACTGCACTGAATATGTTTTAAGTAATGAATAATACTGCAATCACTATCACTTAAAGAGAAATTGTTGGTATTTATTAATTCACTGAACAAATCCACTCTTTTTCACTCTTTTTATATTTTTATTTTTTATTTTTTATTATTATTTTTTATTTTTTGATTTTTCATAATTTCACAATTTTCACATTTTTGGGATCTCTTCTTCTAAGTTAAATGAAAAAACACTACTATCACTGTTAATAATCACGGTGGGTGTAAATAAAAAATTTTTTTATAAAAAACAAAAAACAAAAAGTTTTTTTAAAAAATACTATTCTATATTTTATTCTTTCTGTTAAATCCCCCTCCTCAAATGAATTTTTGAGGATTCTAGCACTTTATTTTTCTGTACTTGGAGATCGTTGATGCGGTCCCGCGATCCGACCGCCCATTACTATTTGTTAAGATCTGATTGTTGGGCCCTAGGGCCCACGATCGGATCAGCCCAATATTGCCCACCTCAAGGTGGGCATATCGGGGAGAGATCCGCTCATTTACCTACATTGCCAAACGAGCGGATCTCTCCGTGTATGGCCATCTTAAGTCAATATTTTTTAACCTTTTTTTTCAGGGGATGCAAATTTAGTCCTAAGTGGCCCCAAAATTGCTTCATTTACCAAATTTCTGTCTGTTTTCTGTTTTAAGAAAAAATCTTACTGTATTAATGATCATGAAGGCCAATGGAGACTAAATTGGATGGGTCCCAACCCATAGGACAAAAGTTCAGTCTCCTTGTAACAAATGGAATCCATCACCACATACTTTTGAAGCATTGTATCCACATATTTGAACATAACACATAATAGGCAGGTACATTGTTCATCTTTAAAATTCCAACAACTGATATAAATCAGTCTGATTATTTAATATTTAATTGGAAGCAAACAGACATGTACAAGGCTATCCCATCTACTATGTAGGTTATATACATGCACGCAGAAGTCTGGACAGCCACTATTGTACAGTATATTCAGACAATTATTGGGGTGGTTTACAAGTAGAGATGCACCAAATTCACTTTTTAATCATATAATTTTAAGGCTCAGATCCTAATGTGAATCCAGGATTCAATGCATCCCTGTTTAGAAGCAGAATTGACAAACCGGTTCAGAGGCTGGGCACAAATGCCGACCCAAAATGCACAAACAATAAAACCTACATTCTTCTAATAGAATACATTCTGAGTAATATAAATGTATACTTAGTGCACAGTAATGCATAATCACAGCCAAATACATGTTTCTCCCCCACACTACAGCAGAACCATTTTCTACCGATACAAGTTCATGGGGGGTTGCCAAATAAGATCAAAGAATGGACCGCATCTCCAGATATATAGTTAAAAAATCCAACTTTATTAATGGCTACTAAAAATATATTGGGTCAGGTAGACGCATCATCGCCTGAAACGACTCGGACTCATCTAGTCCTTATTTGTCAAATAAGAGCTGTAATTGGCTCTATGGTCTGCATTTGGTTTTTATGCCTCACAAATTTTCCTCCATGCCAGGAATTAAAAAAAACAGTGACAGCTTCTGTGTGCAACATCAAAAGAGGGTTGATGAGCAACATGTTACTGGCGAGACACTGGTCGGGGATAAGGGATCTTTCCGTAACTTTGATCTTTATACCTTTATCCCCACATGTAATAAAAGGCACTAAGTTTGCCTGGGAGCAGTAACCCATAGCAACCAATAAGATGTTTGCTTTTAAACAGGTGACCAGTACATGCTAACTGCTGATTGGTTGCTATGGCTTAGTGCTCCTCTGCAAACTTGGGTGCCTTTTATTGCATAACCCCCTTAGTCTACTAAAAAAATCATTTAAACATTAATTAAACCCAATAGGATTGTTTTGCCTCCAATAATATTAAAGATGTGTTAGTTGGGCTCAAGAACAAGGTTCTAATTTATTATGACAGAGAAAAAGGAAATCATTTTTTTTTTGGTAAAATGTGAATTATAGTAAAGTGGAGTCTAGGGGTATATTTATCAAAGAGAGAAGTTAGAGGTTGCCACAGTCCTCTAGAGTGAAATTATGCCACTCTCCATTTCTATGGGATTTTAAAAGGCATATTTATCAAAGGATGAACTTCACTTTCACCCATTGATAAATACTTTTTTAAAAATCCCATAGAAATCAATGGAGAGTGGCGGAATTTCACTCTAGAGGCCTGTGGCAACCTCTAACTTCACTCTTTGATAAACATACCCCTTGAAGAGAAGGCCTTCTCTTAATTCAGAGCATTCTGTATAATGAATCCCATACCTGTACTTCAATGTTTTTCTATATTATATAATATTGTTTTTAAAATATGCAGATGGATAAGACAGAAACAGAAAACAGAACCAGTGTGTGTCATGAAGACTAGCTGCAAGGCAAAGTTGAAGAGTAGCTGACAAAGAGTAGAGTACTATGTATGTAGGATAATTGTATACAAACACCTGTGTACAATACATGAATGCCTGTGGGTCAAATTCAAGCGATTGAAACCAGCGTGATACAGGTAAGGAAAATACACTATTACACACTATTTATCATGGTGTGTAAAATATTAGAGAAAAACATCACCGGTAATGTTGCCCATAGCAACCAATAAGCAATTACATTTCTACAAGTTATAATACAAAAGCAAATATGTGATTGGTTACCATGGGCAACATCACCGGCAATGTTTTTCTCCAACATTTTACACACCATGATAAATAGGCCCCTTAATGTACAACTCTACTTATACAAGCATCGCCATATAATTAAATTATACATACATAACATTTATTAATTATGTAACATATAAAAAAATGGCTGGCTATACTAATACATACTCATACACATAGAAAACTAAAGGAATATCTTAATATATTTAAAGAACATACATACTATATTATATGGTTATCCCGGTTACAAGACAAGAAGTGACAAGAATGAATCATATGTTTAAATGTACATTTTCTCCTAGCCATGTAAGAATAAGAGACCCTGCAGATAATGAGCAGTAGCCGCCATCCTTTAGATCAGGGGTCCCCAACCTTTTTTGTAACTGAAATGTAAAAGGAGTTGGGGAGCAACACAAGCATGGAAAAAGTTCCTGGGGTTTCCAAATAAGGGCTGTGAATTGCTATTTGGTAGCCCCAATGTGGACTGGCACCTACAGGAGGTTCTGTTTGACAGTACATCTGGTTTTTATGCAACCAAAACTTGCCTCCGAGCCTGGAATTCAAAAATAAGCACCTGCTTTGAGACCACTGAAAGCAACATCCAAGGGTTAGGGATCATAGCTTTAGATGTTTAAACATTGATGTTTGGGTCCCTTGGAGGGGTAACTGCACAACCTCCCCAGATGCCTACGGTTCACTTTAGTTCAATCAATGTAAAAACTCAAAGTACTGTCATTTTCCAACTTCCCTATCCGGAGGGAGATTATGGAGGGTATCTTAAAGGTATTTAAACCTGTTGAATGTGCACATTCGTTCTGCCTTTTTATCCTTTTTGCAATGTAATACATTTTTGCCTTTTTAAATTTGAGTGTGCAGTCCTTATATTTATCTTTATATTGATGTTTAGGAGACTCTATTTGGGCGGTCTCCATGGGACGAGCACCTCACAATTGAATGTAAATTGGCTGTGTGCCTTCCAAAAATGTAATTTGCCTCAAGGGAAGACCACAGTAATGGCCTAGTCTGATAAGGTTTTTAAACCTGCCGAAGGAAATCTGGTCCATTCTCACCCTGATCATTTTGCCACATACAATATGATACCAACTCTAGAGGGGCAAATTGTATCTGTAAATATAAACTAATACAACATGAGTATACACAATTTATTTTCAGGCCCTATTTTCAAGTCAGGCCCTATTGATTTTGCTTATTCTGAGTCCAAGTTTCACCATGACACAAGACCAGTTCTGCAACATTTTTGTAGCTGTAAAAGCCTTTGTAAACAGCCCCCTGAGATAACATTATAAACCAGCATATAGGGATCAAAACAAGTCTAACTGGTTTTCTACAATATGACTCCACTCTTGTGAATGCGAAGAATCTAAAGGGATTCCTTAGTGTGCAGGAACCCACTGGCGAACCATTTAGAGATGCTTGTTGCTTTCTAAGCACTGCCATACGCTTTAGAAGCTCTGCTGAAAAACTAGAGCGTAACCGGAGAATCGGCTGCTATTATGGATCTCCATATCAAAGTGATTTTGGCCATCGCTACATGTGCTCTCTCTGTTGGTGCAGGTAAATATTATATAAATCTCTGGTTAATTTTATAGTTTAAATAGTGAGGTCAGTTGAAATTCAAGGTGCTATAAATATGTGTACAAGTAGCAGGTTTATATAGTAACGGTCCCATGGATTGGACCCTAGTTTAGCATTAGTAAAGCACAGAAAAGGAGAATGCTTCTCTAGTTCTAAACTAAGGTCCAGTAAGTTTATAGAAACATACCTTTCTATTTGCTATTGCTATGTTCATTTATAAAGCGGCAAGATACTTTATAGCTCCTTAGCATTGATTGTGGTAAAAGAATAATAACTTTTTACACTGCATACAGTAACGGAACTTTCCTTGGGCAGGCCCGGGTGTAGGCTTTGCAACTGGGCCCCCCTTCCTCCTCCAGATGTGCATTTTCAGACATAATGTGCATGTGAACCACAATATTTTTTTTTCCTTCTGAGGCTATCCAGGTCACCACATCCCCAATAGTAAAGCTACTGCCTACATGACCATGATGTTGTAAGCATCTGTGCACTACTTATATTAGAAAAATAAAATGACACACTTTTGCTAAGAGGAGCTTAATCCATATGAGCAACCATAGTCAACTATGGTTCATGTGGAAATGAGGATCTAACCTGAAATACACTGAATTATATATAGGCAGAATAGTTTTTATCTTAGTTTTATTACAAAACAAGTTGATTTTCTGAAATGTTCTGATGAATGGATTGAAAGCCTACTTCTCTGTGACCCTACAGTACAACATATGTTACGCAATGTATAATAGTCATACTTGAATATATATATATATATTTATATATATACAGGTATGGGACCTGTTATCCAGAATGCTCGGGACCTGGGGTTTTCCGGATAATGGATCTTTCCGTAACTTGGGTCTTCATGCCTTAAGTCTACTAGAAATTAATTTAAACATTAAATAAAGCCAATAGGCTGGTTTTGCTTCCAATAAGGATTAATTATATCTTAGTTGGGATCAAGTACAAGATACTGTTTTATTATTACAGAGAAAAAGGAAATAATTTTTCAAAATTTGGATTATTTGGACAAAATGGAATCTATGGGAGACAGCCATTCCGTAATTCGGAGCTTTCTGGATATCGGGTTTCCGGATAAGGGATCCTATACCTATATATATATATATATATGTGTGTGTAAAGAAAGACCAGCAACTCCGGGGGTTTTTTCGTGATTAAATAATAATTATATTTATATGTAAAACATATACATATAATTATTATTTGATCACGTAAACCCCCAGGAGTTGCTGGTCTTTTTTTACATATGGAATTCCTTACCATGCACCTGGGTTGAACACAAAAGATGTAGTGCTGTTCTTCACTATAATATATATATATATATATATATATATATATATATATATATATATATATATATCTCAAAGCGTGAAATTTAACAGAACAGCCCTGCTTCAGCCATTTTCAGTTCATCCCTTCCAGTGAATCAATTGACATTACTACTAATACTTGATTTTGTTCAAGTGGAAAGGATCAATACAATTATTCAGTGCCAAATTACCTATTAAACAAGCTAGACACTTGTCTAGATGCAGCTCACAGATAATGCCTGTTCTGCAAGCTTTTCTTCTCTCTGTCTTCTGTCTTCTCTCTGTCTTATCAGTTTCTGTCTTATCAGAGGGCATTTTCTGCAAACAGACAAGGGGATGGAAGCAGTAGAGAAAGAGCGAGGGGAGATAAAAAGTAGGTTTTGGGGGCTGGCTTGGTGTGCTTTTTGAAGCTGATGACCACAGCCTAGGGTCCCATTTAGCCTTAATCTTTGCAGTTCTGCTTTTTAAAAGACCTATTCCAAGATAGGGATGCACTCACTGACAAATACAACATTTTTCAACAAGTTCAACAAGTTCCCCGCCTGAGAAGGCATGAAAAAGAAAAAAATGTGCTTTGCATACACCACATCTCGAAACTGTCCCACATTTATGTTTTTTTTTACTAATACTGAAATAAGGGACCAGTTCAAACAGGGTTCAGTTCAACCTATTAGAGGAGGAGGGAGCAGCAATAAATGACATTTTGTAAAAACATTTTAAAATACGTAATCCAAAATTTCTCAAGAATCCTGCATGAGCTGATTGTCCATATTCCGATCAGCTTCACCACTGTAAGATACTGGGAGGGATTGTCAGACTTACCTTTTGCTCCATTACATCGGGTAACATAACGTTTAAGAAAAAGTGTCTCAGCTCATGAAAGCTTTAGAGAGGATGGATTTTTTTAAAATATATATTTTTTGCATATGAAACAAAAATGTAATAAAGCAACTTTCCATTAAACATTCATTTAAAATGTTAAATGTTATTAAAATAATTTGCAAATGTAATTGCAATTGAAATGAGAATCTCTGTCCCTTTCTGCACTGCTTGTTTTGACTCTTGAAACAATGTAGCAGAAGTCCATTCTTCTCCATCCAAATATATGACTATATATTTCTGGCTTTGTCTTGCAGATATCACTACATATGTTCCACAACTGACCCTTATGCCTATTCAGGGCAGCGTGACAAGTACAACATTTGCACTGGACAAACCACAATGTATATTTGGTAGCACAACCAATCAGGTTTGGCTGCTTGTTGCTAGAAGCAATGGTATGTATCTTATTATCAAAGCTGAAAATGTTTGCTATATCTTTTGCATATCTTTCCCTGGGGCTGCCAAGGCCACTCTAGTAGTTTTCCAAGCAAACACTCTACAATTTTAATAGAAGGGGCTGGGACGCTGGATTCATGACACACAGTGCTCTGAAATTAGATCATTAGCATGACCTATAGGAAACTTTTAATGTTCATTCATATTTTAAAAACATTTTTTAGTGTCACTATCACTTTAATGGTGGTAGGACACCAAAAAAAAAAAACAAATAGTTGGTGCTCACTGCAGGGATATCACTCATGTGAAATGGGGGGTTGTTCACCTTGAAATTAACTTTACCGGGCAGATTTATCAAGGATCGAATTTCGAAGTGGAAAATACTTCGAAATTCGACCATCGAATAGAATCCTCCGACATTCGAATTCGAAGTCGGAGGATTTTATTCATTGTACCATCGTACTTCTTATCGTACGATCGTACGATTTTCCTTCGAAACCCAAAAACTAAAGAAATATGCTCTGGCAGGTCCCCATAGGCTAACATAGCACTTCGGGCAGGTTTAAGTCGGCAAAGTATTGAAGTCGAAGTTTTTTTACTTTGATTATCGAATGGTTGAACAGTCGAACGATTTTTACTTCGAATCGAAGTCAAAGTAAATTCGAAGTAGTATCCTATTCGATGGTCGAAAAATTACTTTGAAGTTCGATTTTTTTTACTTTGAAAATTCCCTCAAATTCACTTCGACCCGTGATAAATCTGCCCCTTAGTATGAGGTAGAGAGTGATATTCTGAGATAATTTGCAGTTGGTTTAAAATTGTGGTTTTATATTCATTTAATGTTTTATTCAGCAGCTCTCCAGGTTGCAATTTCAGAGATCTTGTTGCTAGGGACCAAATTCCCCTAGCAACCATGCATTGATATAAAAAAAAGACTGGAATATGAACAGGCGAGGGCCTCAAGAGAAAGATGAGTATTACAAAGTAGCAATAACAATACAGTAGTAGCCTTACAGAGCATTTGTTTTTTAGATGGGGTCGGTGACCCCTATTTGAAAGGTGGAAAGTGTCAGAAGTAGAAGGCAAATCATTAAAAAACTGTATAAAAAAATGAAGACCAATTGAAAAGTTGCTTATAATTGGCAATTCTATAATATATTAAAATTAACTGAACTACCCCTTTAAAACAGCAGTGCTCAATACTGTGGTGCACAGCATCTCAACTGGTAATCCCTTCCCTGCCTGCTGGGGATCAAAGGCACCACACAGGGAACAGCAGGATAAAGACTGTACTGGGGGCCTGTGAATCTGCCATAGGGCAGACTTTTTGAATGAGCGGCAGTTCAGGTCTTCTGTGAACCACAGTATTGAAGTCCAAAATATATTTGCGCACAGTGCACACACTGTGGAGATTTGTTTGTGTGGCTTTGCCAATATTTTATTTATTTTATTTACTTACTTATTTAATCACTTCATTTGTTTTTTTTCATTCTGCAGTGTCAGTGTCTATAACAAATGCAATGCTCACGCCGCCCTCTATGTATTCATCATTCCCGACTCAAGGATACTACCATGTTCCCCTTGGCACGGAGGCTTCATACCCCTGCTCTAACACAGCCGACTATATTAGAGTTGGAGATACTGTCTATTGCACAGATAATACATATTGCAATGCACGCTTACCTGATTCTGGACCTTACCGGTAAGAAAATTCGCTAAGATTTAAGATTCATGTAAACATTCTTGGTTAAGTTGTAAATGAGCAATTATATTTTAATGGTCACCTACAAGTTAGAAAACAAAAGCCTGATTGGTTGTTATGGGCAACATCACCGGTTATGTTTGTCTCCAGTGTTAATATATATGACCTTTTCTAAAAGGTCTTGCAGATATTATTGTACCTATATGATTCAGAAATATGATTATATTCTTGATTTATAGTGTGGCAACTTATTATGCTTTTCTGGCAATGTTTACTCATTTATATCAGCCCTTGCCTCTGTGGAGCTTGCAATCTACGTTGTGTAATGAAGCAGAGTATCTACATTTGTTCAGTGGGTCCTATCCTAGGAGAACCTCATCAGCCTACCCTTATTTTCGCTGTGTCCCTCTATAAACACCTAGGGGCAGATATACTAAGCTCTAGTGAATAATTCGAATGGAAAAATATTCGAATTTCGAAGTATTTTTTTGGGTATTTCGACCATCGAATTCATACTTCGCCACTTTAAACCTGCCTAAGTTTTTTTTGAAAATCCTTCAATCAATCGCTTAAAATGGTTCAAATCATTCGATTGGAACGATTTCAACGTTCAATCGAATGATTTTTATTTTGCGCTAAAACCTAAAAGGATTTTTACTTCGAGGGTCGAATTCGAGGGTTTTTTAACCCTCGAAATTCGACCCTTGATTAATCTGCCCCCTAATCTATTTGGTCCTACCAATATCTGGTCACTGAAGAAATAAGTGTCAAGTTCTCTAGTAGGACCTAGTAGACCTTGTTTCACACTGAACATAACTCTAAAAGGCTATAAACCATTCCACAGATCCTGTCTTTGAATAACTCAACTGTAAAAGTGAGCTAGGGTGTTTAAACGGCAAGCCTACCCCAACATAAAAATTTGTTGAAGGAAAGAAAACTTAATTCTAAACAACTTTCCAATGTACATTTATTAAAATTGCTTTTAAAGTTATTTGTAAAATTAATTGCTAATGAAAGCAGCACTTGCTTAATTCCTGGTTGTTACTTTTTAAATAATGTTGCAAAAGTCTTCGTTCCCCAGCAAATACAGGTCAGTTAATCAGCTGCCTTGTTTTACATTGTATCAATAGTCTGAGCCACCAGGGCAGAGAATAGAAACAGACAAACACTGCTTTCAATACATATATATATATAACTATATAACTTAAAAAACAGACAATTTATATTGAATGTATACTGCAAAGTTTGTATTATGTTTTCTTTTATTAGGCACATTTTTATTTTGGGTTTGCCTGGCCCATTAAACTTAGTTTATACACAAATATTGTAATTATTTATATGATAAATGTAAATATTGCCTTAAATCTACAATAAGATGATCTATTTCTAGGGTGAAATTTGTCGTGATGAACAATAATGCTTTGGTCTCATCGTCACTTTGGTCTGGTTTGATAACTTTGCGGACAGGTAATTATATACATTTTGTTATATATTTTAGAATGAACTGGTAATTGTCATGTTGCTGATTTTGTTGGATGAGTTTTGTGATTAACAACTACGGCTACTATTTTTGGTTTTAAAGACACCAAGCCATTCTGATAAGAGGTCTAATAATCTATTTGGGGCTAAGGCACATACGCCATGAAGATTGTTTGTCCTGGTGATTAAAATGCATGAAGATCAGTTGTAAAAGGGAAGCTGTAGTAAATATTGTAGCCATGTATATATATATTTTTTTTTTTTTACAAAGGTATGTGTAATCTATGTGTACAATTTCCTTAGGGAAGAATCCATCTACAATTGATACTTGGCCTGGGAGGAGAAGTGGGGGAATGATTGTTCTAACCAGCATTCTCTCACTTCTTATGGGAATTTTGACACTCTGCCTAATTGCTGCTTTCTTTGTTGGATGGTAAGGAAAAAACATTTCATTTACAATAATTCACATCCTGCATACATTCTTTTTTTAACTACAAAATCCGTCACGTACATGTAAGGGACAGAGGAATATTTCTTTCTAGATAATATTATAGATATTGCCGTTTAAATGGATAGACAGGTGACTTTTATTCTTCACAAAAAATGTGTTTCTATGTTTCTGTATGTCATTAAACAAATATAAATAAACTATCTATATAAAATATTTTTTCCAGTGCCCAAAATGAATTGTGTGTGTATATATATTTATTTATTTTTGAAACGTAAGTGGGGGCAGTGATCACAGGACTATATTATTATTATTTATATGTTTGTATGCAGGATTTCAGTCCTTCTGAAGTGGTGTCAGTGGGAGTTTATCTTGATACCTGCCTATTGTTCAGTTGACAGGCTCAGCAGACAAGGCTCTATTTACATTACAGCAGCTTGTAGGAGGGAGGGGTAATGACATCACTCCAACTTGCAGTGCAGCAGTAAAGTGTGACTGAAGTTTATCAGAGCACAAGTCACATGACCTGAGGGCAGCTGGGAAATGTCAAAATGTCTAGCCCCATAGCAAATTTTAAAATTAGATATAAAAAAATCCATTTCTTGTTTTGAAAAATGGATTTCAATGCAGGATTCTACTGTAGTAGCACTAATAACTGATACATTTTGTAAAAAAACATGTTTTACCACGACAGTATCCCTTTAAATATGTAGTTAGGTACATTATAAATGATAACTGAAATGTTACATAAAAGCTGTTGGAAAATGGTCCTGTACCGGTTTCCGATAATTAAACTAAGTTAATTTCTACTCTGTGTCTAAAACTGGCCATACATGGCAGTGTTGGCAGATTATTAGCCTGTGTATGGGGCCAAAATAATGGGTTTCCCTATAGACAATAGACAATAATACAAAGTCAAACATCTGCACAACACTTTCTTTAAGAAAAGAATGCTCCTCAATCTCCAACTGCTCCAAGCCTAATATAGTCTATGAAAAAGAGAGAAAACTGAACTGAATTTTCTGTGGCTTCTTGACCTACATAATTTATTATGATGCAGAAAATGAAGGCACATTGTTTTCTGCTTCTTAATAAATGATATAGAGGCAGGCCCGGACTGGCAATCTGTGGGTTCTGGCACATGCCAGAGGGGCTTCTATAAGGTGCCATAGAAAGTCAGTATTTAGTGGGCTGGTGGGGGCTGTTTGGGCCTCTGTGTACCTGAAATGCCAGGGCCTATTTTAATTCTCAGTCTGCACCTGTATAGAGGTTAATCTACCAAAAATTCTGTATGACTTCTCCCCTGTTTTCCCCAATAAATATAGTCAGATATTGATGGGTGTTCTCACCAAAAGGGTTAGCCTAGTCTGATATGACCACTTATTTCCAAGAATTCAAGATTTCTGAATACTCTGCCAATTCATTTATACTATTTTGAAAAAGACTTGTTTATCTCTTTTATGCCCAAATGCCGCTAAACACCAGAAATGTATAGAAAGCAGGATTATTAATCTGAGGGTTTATTTATCAACAGTCAAGATGAGATACTGTATGTGGTTTGATGTTTAAGAAAATTTGGACTACAAATGATAAATACCCAATATCAAATAAATGTGAATTTCCTAAAAAGGACTAATTTCGTCTACTTAATTAACCACTGGTAATTTACTGCATTATGATGGATAGTGTTACAATATTTCTAAATTTAATTCAAACTTATTTGTCTCTCTCTCTCTTTTTTTTAAAGCAAGGGGATGTCCCGCAAGAAAGGTACAAAGGAAAACTCTATAATCCAAGCAGATCAGAATATGAAGAATTACAAAACACACTATTCTTCAACCATTCGTCACCAACCTGACCCACCATCAAGTCCTGAACCCAAAATTGTGTAGATTCCTAAAATACTCATCTTATCTGTCAGAATACTATAAACAGTATGATATGTGCCTCAAAAGCCTCATCACATCGTATTATCAGTAATAATCCTATGAACTGTAGCTACAATATTCCAGAATGTCAGTAATTCCAGAACAGCGCTGCTCTGTACTCAGGGTATTAGAGTGGTATGTTTTTTTGTAGATATACCCAATGCAGAACATATGGATCATTTAGGGAATGGGACATTTTGTAGACATATGAGTATATTTAGAAAGCATTGCTGAGGTCAGGGGATGTTATATTGATTCACACACAGTATTTTGGTTCACACAAAGACTTTAGTCCCATGTTCTCCCAATGTTAAAGCTTTAACATTAGAAGATTAATAGCTGGGAATTTGATGAATTTATAACATCTCAATCAGCATCTGAATTATCTATAGAAGATGGAATCAAACTTCCCATATCACATTAACCAGGGTTCAAAGATATATACTGTAGAATATGACTATATAGTATAGACTGTCCAGTGCTGTACCGATGTAATCAGATTAAAGTGATTTTTGTTTGTTTTTTTGTGAGAAAACTAGTAGAAACAGAACGTTTTTTTTAATAATGCAAGATAAAGATTTATTAGATTATGGGATTTTTAAAGATGATAAGATTTATATTAATCATACCTGGGCATAAATAACAAATTCTTTTTCTGAATTAAAGGGGAACTAAACCCCCCAAAGGTAAAAGATCTTGTCTTGTCACCCCTCCCTGCTTCCTCCATGCATAGTCAATAGCTGCAAAAAGTGTCCCTGAATATCACACTGACTTATTCATGAAGAATAGTGCAGCGGGGCTCAAGGGCACCATCTTCTGCATCTTCACAAAGGTATTGCCGACACTGAGGTATATGGCGCATGCACCGTTGCAGCCAGTCTGGTATTTGCAGTAACGTAACTTGGTGGGGGCGGGCCCTGGTGCAAGCCGTGCAGACGGGCCCACCCCCACCCTCGTGTGCGCAATTTTTCTGTGCCGCTGCAGCCGACTCCTGCCGGCTGCAGCGCGCACAATCTTCCGGGGGGGCCCTGCGGGGGTGCGGGCCCTGGCCCATTTGCACCCCCTGCTCCCCCGGTAGTTACGCCCCTGGGTATTTGCACCAACTATGCATGCGCCAGAAAGCTCCACACATTGCTGAAGGGAAGGTAAAGGGAAGGGAAGAGTTAAAAGATTAGAACAGATGAGAGCTAATGCAGATAAAGGATCTATTATCCAGAATGCTTGGGATTTGGGGTTTTCCCAAAAATGAATCTTTCTGTAATTAAGATCTCATTACCTTAAATAAGCCCAGTATGATTGTTTTGCCACCAATATGGATTTATGCAGTTTAGTTACTATCAAGTACAAGGTGCTGTTTTATTTATACACAGCCAGTTCTGTCTTTTCTCTTTTTTCTTTTTTTTGAAATACATTTTGTTTTAAAATGTACAAGTATTTTTGACCTGCACAAGCTCAATAGTTTCGAAATATTCACTATATAGTGTACAAAGCAGCCAATAGTGTCTGTGTTGGGTAAATAGGCTTTTAATGCAGACTATGGCTAAGAAAAAGTTAATGCAGGCTTCAGGTTCCTTGAAATAAACAAGCTATCCTTCTCTGTGACAAGAGTCTTGGTTAGGATTGTCACCTGGCTGTTATTTTACAGGTCTGCCCGGTAAAAATTATGGTTGATCCCAATGCTATTAATAAGTAAAAAACAAATATATATTTTTTCCAGAAAAGGTGGCAACCCTAGTCGGGGTGAAAATCCAAATTTGCAGACACACATGAATTGTGCGCTCCTAGGAGACAATATTATGGAATGTATTGATGTTTAAAATAAAGCTGTTTGGCAGAGAGACCAGCCTCCTCTTCCTACCATAGTTCCTACCTGGGTATTATTAATATTGACATTTTATTTGAATTTATCAAAATATCTGCTACAACACTACATACAAAGGCATTTTTGAGTGATTATGTGCAGGGCCGGAACTAGGGGTAGGTAGAAGAGGCACCTGCCTATGGCACAATGATAAGGGGGTGCTTGGCAGGTTCCTATTAAGCTTCTTCTGCCTATTCCTTGTTTGGTGCCCTGTCTATCTCCCCCTCCTTCCACCCCTCCCTCCTCCCCTGCATCCTCGCATGTTCGCAGATTTGGTCAGGTGCGCACATGTTACAGTATTTTCTGTAGCAAATAATCAATGATTAAAGCCAGCTTCAAGTAGAACAATGAATGCAACAATTTGATTGGTTGCCATGGGTTACTGCCCACTGGCAAATTTGCCCAGTGTTGATAAATTACCCCCTGTGTCTGAAATCAGAGCATGAGTACGGGGCAGGAATGAGGAGATGCTGCCCTGCCTTCTGCACCTTAAGAATGCAGTGCTGTTGAATGCAGGCAGCACTATATTGATGGCGTTGGTTGCATGTGTCTATGCTCCAAATCAGAGCACAGAGACCGTCAGCAATCAATCCAAGTCACAAGGGAAGACAATGTGCAAACTGCAATAAAATGGTGAAGAGCAGATGTTTATTGCTCACTGCCTTCCCGTGCTTGCCTTGTCCTTTAAGGTTCTGTAAAACCTGAGTGTGTGGTATATAATAAAGGCTGTTCCACTTTTGGACAATAAAAGGAGCAAAATAAAATTTTCATGGGAGATGACATTTATTCTGTTATTACATTTATGTACAATGAGGAGAAATTATTTTAAAGGTAGTGATCATAAAAGATATTCATTGTTTTTCTCTTATTCTGTTTTGTTTCTGGTTAGGTCTCTTCAGAAGTATTTTTTGTGACATTGCTTGAGGCATGAATATGTGAGATATGCAGCTGACATCTGCTTGCCACACAGAATTGCAAAGTATTTGTTGGTTTCACTGTATTTTGTAAAAAATATGTTGACAACATCCATGAATAGTTTTGGGTCTTCATGTATTCTGTATCATCTCCAAAATGACCCCAGAATTTAAAATACATTTCCATATGATACTTTCCATATGACGCTTCCTGTTCCCCAGGGGGGACGTATGCTCGCAGGCACCTCTCTTGGGCCCTGGCTGGCTCACTCTCTGGACCTAGCCCTTCATATGCCCTGGCTGGCAGGATTCCCGCTGGAAACACTATGCCCACTTCTAGTTGGGGCCATAGCTGCCCATACTAATTACTTCATTTACACTTCCTAGAGTGTACCATTACACCACTAGGCCTTACTCTACCTAGGCTCAGTAACTCTTCCAGGAGATAACTTTACTGCTGCATGACCCCATTGCTCAGCTTTCTTCCCATGACGCATCTCTGATCTCACTTCCTGAAACCTTCCCTTCGTAACTTGCTAGTCTCCACCCACTGGGGCCTCTCTCAACCATTGTTATACTTTATTAATATTAACCATTAAATATACAATTATATTAAACATTAACATTCCACCCCATCACATACAGGAACCCTATGATACAGGCCGTTTACATTGGAGTTCACTTGCTCAAGCTTTAATTAACCCAAAAATAGACTTATTTATACTTCCCTTAAAGCGTTTGCATGTGTCACATTTTGTCACATTGTAACGTTACAGCTAGCCATGAAGACAGGAATCCTGTGTTTAACACTCTATGTTGTGATCAAGAAACCTAAAGCTGTTGTAAGGATTATGGAACCTGAGACACATCTTGCAGTCACTCTGCAGTGTAATTGAAACTAGCAGATTAGAATACTCTCCAGAAATGAGACCAATGGAATTGGCAGTTGCCACTTGTACCCCTTGCCAGCACACTCACACTGATATTTTGTAAAATAGCACAAAGGCCTGTGTCCCTTATAGCAGTGTATTTGGGATCCTTTGATCCCAGTTCTAAAAAGACTAGGATTTGGTACTTCATTAACTCCAACTTTACTACAGCCGGGCCTTAAATGTATCCTACTACTGAACCATAGTTGCAGAGGAATGTGCAAGGCTTTCATATGCTGGATTGCAGATGTGAACATTAACTCCAGGGGCCATTTGCGTTTGTGGGCTGGAGTCTGTTCTTACAAGGAATCATTGAATTAGTCTAAAACTGCAGTTTTACTCTCTAATACAAATTACTAACACTGGGTTTAATTGTTTCATTTTATAGTAACCCAAAGCATCCAACCATAGATTTGGTGTTTAGTAATCTGCCTGTGGCAGACTGATCAAAGATAAATACTAATTGGTTGCTATGGGCTATTGCAATTTTGCCCAGTGTTAGTAAAAAACACCCCCAACATCTCCACTTTGGGCTAGATGTAAAAATGAATACAGAGGGCAAATGTAACAAACCAAATATTAATTTCTCTTGAATTTGTAATCTTAAAATATGGTTATTTACTCCAAATTCCAGGGTTACAAATCCATTTGCCTTCCATTTATAAATGCATCATATTGATCCTAATATACATAGAGACAATCTGAGCACAGCACATAAATACATGTGCAAAATATACTGTATGCATTCGACAAACACCTTCATAGGATCCAATGCAAACTAAAATCAATGTCCAATACATATTGATTTTGCAAGAAACCACGAAATCCAGTACAATATACAGCAATTACATCAGGTATTTTCTTTTCAGATCCTTTTATGTATTTGTGCTGCTCAAATGCATCTCAGCATGGTTTTTAAAAATGTCATTATATGATTCACTAGAGTATGGTTTTTGGTCCAAACACATTTCAATGCTCAAACCCCACTTGTTTCATGCCTTTTTTTCACCTGATTTCATTGTTGTGTACAGTATGTAGCCAGAATTATTGCCAGCGTCCTTCTTCTACTGGTGACTGGACAATGTGATCACTTGATTGTGATGGGCACAAAAGACTTGTCTCTGTAACTAAGGTTATTGTTTGTACAGTTACACATTTATTGCAGCTCAACAATTAGAGGAACCATTTGGGAAACAGAGATAGTGATAGGTTATTAAAACCAACTAATAAATCCCTGTTCATTCATGGGAGGTGCAGTCTGCAATCAAAGCAGTCAGATGGGTTCCTTGGCATTCATGCTGCAGTATAGACAAGGGTCTCTTGAATAATGTTCTGCCTGGAACACTACTACTAGCAAGTGACTGTATAGCCATCACATCTAAATAAGGACTTGCAAGAGAAAGTCAGCAGTCTCAACAAAACAGAAGAGGATAAACACAAAAAGGTCAGTTTATAACAAGCCTCGCAGGGAAGTTTCTAAATGACAGATAACTGTAGAATAATGTTGAACAGATTTTTCATTGTATACAATATGAAACTTAAGGGATCAGCAAACTGCAAAAAACTTCTAAAAATTCCCATTTTTATCTGCAATGCACTTTCACCCCACTCCACAGTGCCTAGTTCTGTCAAGCCATGTAGGGGGGATTATCTACAGAACCAAGGCACATTTGGAGCCTTGTACTTAGTGTCTGCTCAAGGCATTAAAAGGCATAACCAGTATGAGTGCGCAGAACACACCTGCTCTGCACAAAACTTGAGTCCTATTTTTGTTAACTGAGATTAAATTATATTTAGAGTAGCAAAAGTGAATATGTGGTAGATACCTGCCCCTAGAGCAGACTAGAATAAATCCAAAGATGTAACTCTCTTGAACATGCACAAATATAAGTCTTCCTAGGGGTGCATGGGAAAGGTAAGAAATATGGTGGCAGGGTGCTACTCTACTTTTGTACCTGGGACCACGACTTTTTTTCATAAAATGGTCCCAAAAATCCCAGATGCATAGAATGTGCACAGAGAGAGCAGCTATAAGAATATTGAAAGGACAGAGTGTGTCTTTTTCCCAAAACTGTACAGATCACAGGAAAAATTGGCAGCAGCAGTGTGTTTTCTATTGCTGGTATTATTTGTTATTTAGCATTCTACACCTACACTCAAATGTTGAAGGCTTTATAGTAAAATGATTATCTACTGTAGGTTGGTCACTACATATGCTAAATGTGTCTCTATTGTGTACGGCAGGAAAAGTGTATGTATGCACACACATATATGAAAACATTGCAATAAACATAGCTACTAGCATTTTGTATTGCTGCAATGCTTTTCTCACTGATGGAATTATGTTGCCTTGATTTCTTATGAGAAGACGAGTAAACTCTTACTTTACTGGTGATAATCTCCCTAAGATGTTGATTTTAATGTTTTAGGTGACATCTGCCAATAACATGCACATCCCATATATATTGCATGAGGACATAAAGTTCAAAGAGAGAGAAATCAAGTTCAAATTTTTACCCCTAAGGTTAAAACTACACAAGAGATTTTGATTTGATTTGTGGATCATATTTTATCTGATCTTATCACGCGACACCACATAACAGCACGAGATTTGTAAGATCAACAAAATCGGTCCCGCTATAGCTAGAATGTAAAGTTGGAGCAGAAGTCGGGTGGTGTAGTTTGTTTATACATCTGCATCTGACATTTAGGGGGTTATTTACTAAAATCCAAATTGATATCATATTTTATTTATTTGGGGCTTTAATATTTTATTTTTTAATTTAGGTAAATACAATGGAGAATGACAATCAAAATCTATAACAGGATAATCAAGGTAAGTTAAACATAGATTCTCAAGTATTATATAACTGTTAGTATCATTGTAGTACAATGGATAGTAAACTGGTAATAAAAGTAAATACAGATCAGATATAAATTGGATTAGCTTGACTTGCAAATGACAGAATAGATTGCATAAATCCTTGGAACTGAAGAAGGATAGAGAATCTTGTCCAGCTGTTCTTTACCTATTTGAGATAGAGTACTTGTAAATAATTTCCATTTAAACCCGAATCGTATTTTATTTAAAAAAAACATGACCAAACTCCCATGCCCGATTTTAGCTAACCGGATCCCGTAAAACTCAATAAAATTGAGCGAAAACCTGAATCGCTCAAAATGTTCAGGCTTTTTCCCAAATTGCTCGAATTTTGGTGATTTTTTCCCTGAATTGCTCTAATTTTTCGAAAATCTCAGATTTTCAGGTTAAACCCAGCGAAGACAACAAAACCATCATATTGAGTTAGGTGCCTCTCCCATTGACTTATACAGGACCTCAATAAGTCTGAGATGGCGGATTTTCGGATTTGGGCTTTTTGCAGGATTGGGGTATACATAGGGACCATTTACTTAGCTCGAGTGAAGGAATAGAATTTTCGAAGTATTTTTTTGGCTACTTCGACCATCAAATTGGCTACTTCGACCTTCGACTACGACTTCGAATCAAATGATTCAAACTAAAAATCTGTTGAATATTCGACAATTTGATAGTCGAAGTACTGTCTCTTTAAAAAAAACTTCAACCCCCTACTTCGCCACCTAAAACCTACCGAACCTCAATGTTAGCCTATGGGGAAGGTCCCCATAGGCTTTCTTAGGTTTTTTTGGTCATAGAAAAATCATTCGATCGATTGATTAAAATCCTTTGTTCGTTCGATTCAAAGGATTTAATCGTTCGAGCGAACGATTTTTCATTCGATCGTTCGATCTAACTAATTGCGGTAAATCCTTTGACTTCGATATTCGAAGTCGAAGGATTTACCTTTGGCAGTCGAATATCGCGGGTTAATTAACCCTCGATATTCGACCCTATGAAAATCTGCCCCCAAAAGTCAAATTTTTCGAGATTTTAACATTTGTTAACCCCATTAATGTATTTCAACGCCAAGAAAAATTTGTCAGACACCAACAGATTTAATCTCGTTTGATGAAGATGCAGCATTCTGCCTTACCATCCAACAGTCATGTTTACATCCGTTTTTTTGTATCAGTTGCATAATATTTTGACCCATGTGACTACATACGACTTGTAGGATGCATTTTGTTGATTTAACAAAATCTCCAGTGGAGTTTAGCCATAATAGACAAGATATGTGGATGATTAGAGGTGTAAAATGGAAATCCCAATGTCAGAAAAGTGCACTACAAGCCCAACAATGTTGAATTATTCTTATTTAGTTATTTGTATAGGATTACGCACACATAATTTTAAAAATCATGAATAAAATTAATGGTGTTTTTTTTAGCATGTGCTGCTCTATGTTGAAACATTCATTTAATTTGCACTAGATGGCAGATGTGCCGTACACAAGCTGCAACCCTCCCATTTAAACATACGGAAATCTATGCAGCTCTGCATTATGAATTTCTCTATGGTAACCTTAGATTGAATCAAGCATGGCAGTATATGAACGCAAAATTTGGGAAGTAGAATGGAAACACAAAACACAAGGAAAGGCCTGAAGAGCTCACATGGTCATTAATGTTGCTAAATACTGTAAGTTGCATGCTGGATGTATTATACAGATTCATAGGGGCATATTTATTATGCTGTTTAAAAAACAGAGGGATAATATGCCATGTAAAAAAGGGCGTAACATTTTTAGGGGATATTTATTATGTGGTGTAAAAACAGCAGACACACAGGTATCGCTGTGTAAAAATGGCATAATTTTTTTACACACTCTTTCTTTGAGCAATGTCCCCTGGAACGGCGGAAAAATCTGGCGTTTGCATGTCATAAAATATTGCACACCTTTATAAGTTTGCCATTTATATAACGGTGCTTTTTACACCATTTTTCCTCTGATCACTCCCAGAGGAAATGAAAACATTTAAAGATGCCGAGAAATTGTGCTTTTCATTTCTGTAACACATTGAAACCACACATTGCAAATATAGAATTTATGTTAATTTTGGAAAATAAATGACATTTCCAAGTCGTTACCCCTCTATATCAATTCTTACTCTGAAATATTGATCACCGAGGGAAGTAGACCTTCATTACATTCACTCTGGAGAAATGTGCCACAATAAGTAAAGCCATGAAGAACATTTGCCCAAACATGCAAACAGCTTGTAAAATATAACCAGAACCTAAATTCAAATGTAATGATAACCAAACAAACTAGTTATTAACTAGGTAACTTTCCCTGGAAATTATACTCAGTATAATAAACTAACATTATTGTAGCGATATCTGGATTTTGGACATGGCATGACTGTTGCTTGTTATTATTCATACATTTTTTAGGTACTTTTTTGTTGACTTTTCATTGTAACTAAAGGCAATTCTCCCCAAGATGACTCCAGTTCTCATAACGCCTTACGTTTTTCTGCAGGCTTCTGGCAGCTGAAACTGTTTACTATATATACTGTACTAGATAGATGCTTAGTGTTATATTTTATTTTTTTGTCCTCCCAAAAATATGTAGTATGGTGTTCCCCCTTTAAGATTACGTAATCTAATAATCTAATTTGTTAACAAAATCTATTTATCAGAAAGTGGAGGTGGCACTTTAAAGAGTAAAGGAATAAAGAGGGAACGTTGTATATCTTTTGTCATCATTTAGCCATCACAGAAGCACCGGGACATTGAGATTCAGGATTATATTTTCCCATGTAATGCCTTTGCAAGTCATTACATGTCCTATGTACTGCTATTTTAATTTACTTACTGAATTAAAGGTCATTTGCGCTGCTGGATTAAATTGCTGTACCACAGCACAAAAGTACATTCACCTCTTCCTACCACTTTCATCCCACTTGAAAGAAATAGCTTTTCCGCCTTCTGCACTGGTGTAATTAAGACACCGCATCTAAGGTTAATTCTGTCAATCTTTTTTTCTTGTTCTATCCAGGTTTAGTTTCTATTGAAACAGTAAAGGACCATATAGTGAATGCTGGAGAATGTTCACTGAGCAATGAATTGCTTTTCAGTTATTGTCAGTAATTGCCCAGTGAATGAACATTCAGTTCCATGTATAGAACACTTCATATGTGGACCATTTAAATGCTGTACAACCCACACCTTATTTAATGCACATCTATAAATTTAGCTGGTTAACATTCAAAGAAGTATTTTACCTTTTAGTTAATTTTTACCATTAATATCCTATTCTTATCAACTTTTCAATTCTTAACTTTTTTTTTGTTTCTGAATATTTGCCTTCTTCTTGCCTTTTCCTGCTTTTAAATGGGGGTCCCTGGCAGCCAAAACACTATTCTCTGTGAGGCTATAATTGTACTGCTTATGTTACTTTTTATTGCTTATCCTTGTATTCAGGCCTCTTCAATTCATTTTCCTCTTTATCATTCAAAACACTGCAGGTAGCTAGGGTAAATTGGACTCTGGCAACCAGAGTACTGCTTCCTCTAGCTCTTGGCTTTTGAGACCTTTTTGCAAGGACATACCCTGTCCTAAAAGTGAAATAAACATGAATTTATCACTTATTTGCCCTAATGAAAAAAGTATGAGGGCATAGATTTGTATTTCCTGAAAGTTCCTAGAAGGAGGCAAATATTAGTATCTTCAGTATATACTCCAGTACATTATTTGCTAACAGTACTGTTCTAATATTCAGCACTTAGCACAGCCAACTACTGAAGGTGATACCATAATGGAGCATTTCAGCAGAACAATAGTTCATTTCTGCTTATTAGGAAAAAAAAGCAGGTTTTACATATTATTAATACTCTGTTTGTATGACTGTTTCTTCCACTCCGTCAAGTGTTATCCCTTGATTATATGTTAAAGAATTCTGGGAGTTTTAGTGCAGCAATAAGTGGGGACCCAAGTCTAGGAATAGGGTTGGCACCGTTTAAAACTCTTCTTACTTGTTGGTGGGGATAGGTAAGGAAAAGGGGCTAGGCCAGTAAAACAACAGTGGCAACCCTAGTTAGGAATCATTGCTTTCATACACTGAGTAAAATATACCCATGGCTTTTTAAAAAAAAAAAAAAAAAAAAAGCCGTGCCCTTGCTACCTCCTCTTCAGTTTGTTTAATTCAACAGAATCTCCAGACCAAATATGGAACCTCATCGTTTTTATTCGTTCTGCTAAGAAAAGAATACTTTTTTATTGAATATTTATTTTTGGTTAAAAAAACAAATCCGTTTTCTTCCTTTACTGATGTTACATTTAAAGGGCTTCTCTTGGAATATTCCAGGGACATACCTGCAGACAATGGTACAGGTAGCCTCCAGTCACCCCATATCTATGTTTATAATCTCAACCAGTTACCTATAACCATCCCTTATCCCTTACATTGTTTTTTTTTTTACTGCAGTGCCATATCCAATGATTTGCGTCCATGACTTCTCCACCTAAAGCCACACAGATCCACATAGACTTCATAGTATATAATTAAGAGGTATGTATATAGCATATCTATTTCTATAAACACTGTTTTCATGCTTAACTTGGAGGTTTAATCTTGATTAAAGGGGTTGTTCAACTTTGACTTAACTTTTAGTATGATGGAGAGAGTGATATTCTAAGACAATTTGCAATTGGTTTTAATTTTTTATTTGTGGTTTTTGAGCAGCTCTCCCATTTGCACTTTCAGCAGTCTGATTGCTAGGATCCAAATTACCCTAGCAACCATGCAGTAATTTACATAAGAGAATGGAATATAAATAGGAGGGGCCTGAAGAGAAAGACAGGTAATAAAAAGTAGCAATAAAAATAAATGTGTAACCTTACAGAGCATTTGTTTTTAGATGGGGTCAGTGACCTCCCTTTTGAAAGCTGGAAGGAATCCAAATAAAATGTCAAATAATTCAAAGACTATAAAAAATACATTATGAAAACCAATTAAAAAGTTGCTTTAAATTAGGTATTATGTATCTTATTAAGTTAATTTGAAGGTGAACCACCTCTTAAAGCAAATCAAGATTATTTTCAGGACACTGATAATGAATCATTTGGGCAGAAGAGGATTATCAGTGCTCAAATGGTAACAGTGTTAACAACTACCAGAACACCAGTGACACCAACTATTCTCCGTGTATCTAGCCAATACTGTACATACAGAATGCTTGACAAGAATGGGGACTTGGCTCAGATAGAGGCAAACTCTTGATTTAAGTTATATAATGCTGATAGGAGACATATGTCCTCTCCAGCTATGCAACAATGAATCTCTGTCTCTGTGTAAAAAGTAATAAATCAGTGTCTTCAAATGTATAGTATTTTTTTAATAGTTTTTGAACTATTTGCTTTCATCTTCCGCCTCTTTCCAGCTTTCAGATGGGACCCGACAGTCAAAAAACAAATGGTCAACAAAGTTTACACAGTTTAAACATTACTTTCTATTACTTATATATTTATATTCAGCCCCAATTAATTTTCCAGTCTCTCATACAAACTGCTGCCTGGTTGCTAGTGTAAACTGGACCCTAGCCATCTTGAGAGCTGCTGATAAAAAAGCCAACTAATTAAAAAAATGTGAAGAAATTCAAACTCACTTGAAACATCACGTTCTTTACAAAAAAACAATAACAGTAGAAAGCTGCCCGCTATTATAGAAATAATATAGTATATATTTAAATTTCTCCAGTCAATACTCTGACATGCAAGAGATGAACTGAGTTATGTTAAAACAAAGATTGCTCCATATCTACTGTTTCAGGCTCAGAGCATGGCCCAGTGAAAAATCACTTGTATTTGGTCCCATACTGTGTTACATATTGATTATGTTTTTCTATTTGATCTTCTGATCAGGATGCTTTGCACAATTATTGTGCCTCTAGTTTTATGGGCAAGTGCCCTATTTTTGGCACCCCAGAATTTGCATCCAGTGTCCATAGGCATAATTTGTTGCACTCCCAGAATGGATTGTGAATACATGCCTTTTTCTTAGTATACTCCACTGCCTGCATTTGACCATCCTTTGGAATACCTCTATGTTTCACATCCCTGAATGGAAAGCTCAAGCACCCTTATGCCTGTGCTACACTCTCCTCCTGCAAGGCACTGAGCACAGCAACACAAAGCATGGGCAGTGGTGCATGAGTTAAGTGTATTGCATTAAACTGAATATGAAGTACCTTTATAACTTGTTATGTATGTTTTTTGTTGCCCACAGCATTAAAAGGTAAACGTGACATGCAGATGATTAAATGCGTCAAAATGGCATTACCAAATAATTTTGTCTACACTGCAAATAAAGAATGAACTGATGTGATACATGCCAAAGTAACTTCTTCAACATGAGCAAAGGATCACAGGACAACATTGCGCTGACCACGATTCTGCAGAGGACAAAGAATGTTTTAGGTTTCATCCTTGTCATTTACACAGCTTTACTGGGAGTTCTACTCTGCTCTGAGCTCATATTAACATTGCTGCTGGCTGAATCAATGGGCTGAGTCGAAAAAAATACATTGTCTTATTCACGCTGGACAGCTCTCCTGAAATAAAATAATATCTCATATAAGATCACTGTGCTGGCTGTTTTCCCTTTCAGTATAATCATAAGGATACAAAGCAACTGCAATATAACAAAGAGGCATTCATTTGTGAATTGTAAAAGGGAAGGTTTGTTTAGCATCTACAACAGTATTTTTTATTATATTGATTTTACTTTGGTGGACCATCCTTTGGGGAGAGAAAGTTAGAAGACCCTACATTTTTTTTTTTAAAAAAAACCTGTAGTTCAATCCATAGGGAGTATTATTATCATTGAAACATTTTTATAGAACACCAACATATTCCACAGCAATGTACGATAAGTGGGTGTATACACATAGCATACAGATTACATAGAAAACTAAAGTGATAGAAGAGTGGGAAAGAAGGCAGTGCCCAAAAGAGCGTACACACAGGTTAATTGACTCCTGTTGAAAATAACCCTAGAATACATGCGTGAATGTAAGGGACCATAGACTTTAATCTTAGCTAGGGCAGGGACTGATGTGAGTATTGAAATATCTGTCATAACATGTCAGCGCCATATAGATAAAGGACAATAATTGAGTAGCAATAGCAAAGTCCTATCCAAAAATCCATTGCAGGTTATAGGTAGTTTTACTGCTCTCTTGTTGTTACAATATGAAAAGCCAACGTCTGATTATTTGCTCTGGGTTACTGGACTAGGACAGTTATTACCCATTGTTCTTCATCAAATACAGTAAGAGAACAACTATTGCAGCTGCCTCAGTCATAATGATGAATTGACGGTCTGTGAATGATGTAGTGCCATAGTTTTAGCCTTTCCCTATTTTTCAGCAGATGTAAATGTAAGAGCTGTCCAAATGCTTACCCTTTAGGGCAATGGCAAATGAGGAGACTGGTCATCCTGAGCGAGCGACTAATCTCCTCCAAACGCTCCCCCAGCGGCTAACATGCCAATCGCCGATGGGGAGAAATACGAGCCAATTCTAAGTAACTTTTCAAATGGGCTTTATTGTTTATTTTTTTTTATAGTTTTTCAATTGTTTGCCTGTTTCTTCTGACTCTTTCCAGCTTTCAAATACTTTGCTTATTGAATGATTTGTATAGATTGTAATTAATCTTTTAAATAAAGAAATCATGACTATAATTTTCTGTGTGTATCATTTTGCATAAATGTGCTGAAACCAGGTTTTAACTTTTTAAAGCCATTTTGCCACAGGGTTGTAATGCTTTCCAGATTACAGATAAATCTAAAAAAAATCACAATATCAGTCATCTGAAAGCTTGAAGGCTCATTTAAAGGACAAATGTCACACTGGGTGCTGGAATCAGGTGAGTGGGATGAGTCACGGAGCGAGCAGCAGAGCAGGCAGCCTTTTTTTAGCAATATGACCCTGAACATCTCATTTTCACAGCAGACTTTTGAAACCCACTGTGGCTCGCCCTGACCTACTTTAAGTAATCTTTCCAATTCCAGCAGCTTGAGTGCCATCTGGATGGTGATCACAGCTCCCATATATCAGTATTAGAAAGTTCTGTGTAACCTTCAGAGGAACCTTCAAGGCAGCGTCGCAAAAAAGCACCTTGGTGTGAGTGATGCAGCAAATTTCCCAATCATACGACTTTTCAGGCGAAAATGCGTTTTTTTCCCTTCAGAAACTGGGAATGAGTCATCAGCTGTAACAAAAACAGCCTGGCTCCTATTATTTTACTTTTCAGCTATAATAAGCTGTCATCTCACAATGATTTTCCTGCACTATCTTTATTTTAAGGTTAATACTCTGCCTGCTCTTCTTCGGTTTACATAGATTTTTTTTATGGAATACTTCTGTGCAGTATATGTATACTGATGTATATGTCTTTCGCTGTCATTACTTTGGCTCAAAAAATAAAACGTAAAAAAAACTTTGCATAAGAATGAAGAAAAAATATGTGGGATGTATTATCCAGAAACCCATTATCCAAAAAGCTCTGATACACTGAAATGTACTGAACTGTACATAGAATCCTATTTAAGCAAATAGTTCCCAATTTTTACTGATTTCTTTTTTCTCTGATATAAAAAAAGCAGTATCTTGTATTCTGTCCTAACTAAGCAGCATGAATCCATGTTGGTGTTAAAACAATTGGGATAAATATTCTTAGCAGCCTTAAGGTATGGCAATCCAAGTTGCAAAACATCCCTTGTCCAAAAATCCCCAGGTCCCAAGCATTCAAGATTATAGCTATACCTATACATGTACTATTATTTTCATTCTGTATCAGGTCTGGTTTTATTCAGTCTTATAATCTGAAGGAGGGCATTTAAAGCAGTGTATCCATGTTTATGAATGAGACACAATCATGCAAAACATACTGTACGAATTTATTCAGGATCCTTTCTAGGTCAATCTTGATAAATTGGTGCTCTGGGTGGTTAAGTGGGAGGTTACTTTTATCCTTAATATGAATAAGATGCAGAAGGACCTACTTGTGGATAATCAACGATAGCAAGCAATGACAGTCAGTATAAAATGAAAACGTCTTTTTTTACATTTAAAATTTGAATATGCTCTTATGACATCATACATAAATGAACCATCACCAAATGTCCTTTTTTTTTCATTTAAGAAAGGTCTTCAAGTTAGTCATTTACGACCACAGCCACACTTTTTCCTGCAGTGCGTTGCGTGTTAAACCACATCCATTAAAGGTACTTGTGTCAAAATGTGCGCACTTCTGTATAGTTGTAACTTGGCCCTTCTACTGTTCTGTTCCACATTGAGTGCTGCTGTGCCTGCTGACACTGGGAACCCTTAACATAATTAGTCACAAACAAAAAAGAGCTGGCTAGGATAAACTTTTGTTTATTGACCGGAGAGGAGATGTAGCTTTGCTTTAAGTAGCATTGAACTGGCCACACACAAATAATATCATATAAAACAAAGCTTGGTAAAATGTGTGTATCAGATAATCCTGATTGATAATACATGTGCTTTTTGATATTGGCTGGTTTGGGGATCAGGCAGTTTTAAAAATGTAATCTAAACCTAGACTCGTTTATGGTGCACTGGAGGGCAAGGAAGTGTCCTCTTCCATTTATATTGTTCTGATTGTTCGTGTTCTTTGTATGATCAGAATAGGCAGGTAGCCATACTGTGCTCGACCTCTCCTACTCCCTCTATCCATTCTGCCTGTTGGTTGATTGGGCAGAAAGTATATGAATCCAGCCCATGAATAGGCGTCTTTAAAATAGTACATTGTCAGACTGGCCTACCAGAGTACCAGAGGATATGCTGGTAGACCCAGTCAAGGAACAGTGGCGTAACTAGATGTTGCTGGGCCCCACATCAAATTAATTTTAGAGCCCCCAACATATCCAATGTTTGTCCTGTTTTACCAATATATGTTCAAATTGCTCATCAATGAGAGCCTCATGGGGCCCCCTGTACCTCCTGGGCCCCCTGCAGCCGCAGGGTCTGCTTCCTCTGTAGTTACGCCCCTGCCAAGGAAAATTCCACCTTCTTATTTTTAGACCTATACTGTATAACGCCCATAATGTGTAGCATTATCTACAAGTAATAATCATGAAAATTGAGCAGTTGAAAAACATTTAATAGGCATGTATTGTGATGTACAGTGGGTGCTAATAATAATGGGAGTTGAATACTAAAAAGATAATAAACTGAAGGTCCATAGGCTATTCCGAGGCCTTTTGGCTTTCTCCTGCTGCCTACTTCTGGATGCTCTTCCATCAGATCAAGTAACTCTACGGTTATCAGGTGTCTGACACAGGATACAGTTTACTTTAGGGTGCCTTAAATGTGATAACATGACCTACCTACTCCTAGCTCCTTGCACACTGCATCCCTCACTGGTGAGCTACCACAGGGTGCATGGCTCCTTGTCTGAGCTTCATTGCTCAGCTAACTGGTCACCCACCACCTACAGTGATCCCCCCAAATCTGCCTTGGTACCACTCTGAGATAACAGACCTCAGACTCCCTGGCTCTACTGTTATCTTTTTTACATCAGTCGAAGAGGGTTTTTTTATTGAACACTTAGGGGCAGATTTATCAAAGGTAGAAGTGAATTTTCGAATGAAAAAAATTCGAATTTCGAGCTATTTATTGTGTACTTCGACTAGGGAATAGTCCAAATTCAATTTGAATTTGAAAAAAATTAGAAAATTCTAATATTGAAATGTATCATGTATCATACCATCTAAGACCTCCTAGAACCTATTTGGAGTCAATTGGTGGACTTTGAAAAATCAAAGTTTTTTGGGGGGAAATTGCTCTATTAATTAGATTCGAACGATTCTAATTCGGCAGAATACGGACCTATTCTATCAAAAACTGACCTGTTCGTCCCAAAAAAAATTTTGGTTGGAATTTTTGAATTCGAATTTCGAAGTTTTTTCAATTCGAAATTCGACCCTTGATAAATATGCCCCTTAAAAAAAGAATATTAACAAAACTTAGACTAACATGTCAGTCAATAACATTACACTCATAAAGAACCCACTACTCTCTCCCTTATATAGACTACCTAGGGAAATCCCATCTGGTGACACCAAGAAGAACATGCTCTAGAACCCCTTTAAGGAGATTCCCTACCTAAGGCCATCTAGTAGCTGGAATAACAATAACAACTATTAACATTATTAAATTAGATCTACCCCTTACAAGTGTGTCAGGGCTACATCCCCCCAAATTCTCAATCTGTAAATTACTCAGATAATTATTTTTAGTGATGGAATGAATTGTTCCAGTACAGAAAACAGAAAATGAATTGGTAGTTCAGGTATGGGGCCTGTTATCCAGAATGCTCGGGACCTGGAGTTTTCCGGATAAGGGGTATTTTCGTAATCTGGATCTTCATACCTTAAGTCTACTGGAAAATCATGTAAAGATTACATAAACCCAATAGGCTTGTTTTGCCTCCAATAAGGATTAATTATATCTTAGTTTGGATCAAGTACAAGGTACTGTTTTATTATTTCAGTGAAAAAGGAAAATATTTTTAAAAATTTAAAATGGAGTCTATGGGAGATGGCCTGGACAACAGGTTTCTGGATAATGGATCCCATACCTGTAATGGTTTATCAATATGAAAGAAAATGGAGCAAAAGTTTGTGTTTGAAATGCTTTAAGGAAACATACATTTTCCTTGCCATCCGTGCTGATTTCCTGTTGACTGTTTGGATAGTTTGCAGAAGATACTTATATCAACACATTTGTAGCTGCTGACAGGTCCATCTGCTGAAACTACTTAAGTAAGTGGGCGCAAATGAACAAACTGTGTATATTCAGCCAAATGATCTTAATATGCTGAGCAACGTAGGATCTTAGGAACAGCTGTCTTTGTGTTGATTTCTACTTGTGCAGAGCAAGTGAAGTAGAAAAACCATATTGATAGATTAAAAGTATTCTTTATTACTAGTAGTGTAATGTATTTGCTGCAACATATACGTCTATTGAACTTTAACTTTCCGCAAATTAGGCAATGCTAGCGCAACTTTGCTTCACTTGGCGCAGTAACGCTATCACAACTTCGCCAGTGTTTGGCACCCTGGACACAACGCCGGATTTTTGTGAATTAGCTTTGTCCTAGAGAATCTATGCCTGGCAAAGAGTTGCTCTGTGAGCGAAGCCGTTGCTGGCGAATTTTCAGAGGTTAGTAAATTTGCCCCAATATATTATAGAACACTTTCTGAATCCGCACAAGGAAAACAAAAAAGCCCCAAATGTTTTTTGGGACTAGAGGCTCCAACATCCTAAGGAACAAGAACTACCAAAGCTGAGGACAAGATTTATATGGCTTGTGGTACCAAAATTATTAACATGTATTTATATAGCGCCAACATATTGCGTAGCACTGTAACATAGATGATGCCATCATACAGCAGCAATTACATCATGGCATCTCAATGTCATCACTGTCAAAACATAAGCATTGTTGGCATGTAAATGGATGGCATCATTGTGAAGATGGAAAATGTTAAAAAAAGTTTATATATTTATTATTATTTATTTTTTTTATTTTTATATTTTACAAATGTAAAACACTGCAGTACATTATCCTGCCTAATCTGAAAAGAAGTAGAAAATCTACAGTAAACCCTCTGTAAGGCATGATTTAGGCAGTTCTGTGCCAAAATGTATTAAGTTGTGCATTATGCATTATTTAAAAACACCCAATTTAAAAGAAAATTCTAATAATTTAGTTCAAGCATTTCCCGTACCAATGCTGTCTCAAACCGATATGCCTATGACATTGTAATTGCTAATATTCACCTATGTCTGAAATCTTCTAGCAGCACATTGTAGATGAAGAAGCTGTATGACAAAAGCTACCTCATTGGGGGAGGACATTCGTTCATCTGTGTTATTGGACGTCCATGGAAAAGGGGACGTACAGTATACCACACACAAGCAGCCTATTATTTTCCTTATTGAAAGGAAATGACATAGTTACATGGAGAATATCTGGTTATCTGGTCATTGCCTATAAAATCAACATTTTGACTGGGGCATGTTATTTGATGCTATGGGGTACTTGGGTTAGGATGATGAACTTAATCTCTACATGGTTTCTTACTTTTTCTTTCTACAAACACTACAGGGGTCATTTTACAAAAGCACTAAGCGTGCCTGTGGACAGACTGCACCCATCTTAGATTTGTACCCTGCAGGCATTAAATGTCCCCTTATTTAAACTACATATCCCAATTTGCAGTATATTTTTCCATTGCAAAATGTTCATGCAATGTATTTAGCTTAGTTATGTTTTTGCTGTGTGTAGGTAATTAAAGGTACACCCATTTACTCTAAAAGAGCAGACTGATAAAACTGAAAAAACATTTGAACATTAGCAACCATTTGACCTTTTCAGCTGTTGCCTGGGAAGCATGGTCTTTTATCTCCCTCTTACATGGAATTTAAACCAACAATAGGCTGCCCTGGCAAATTAATCCTTAACTTTCCAGTTGGTATACTTGCAATGTACATGTTTAACTGAAGCGTGATGGAAGGCTTGCATTAATCTTTCATGCAGCATACAGTTTTCATCCCCACAACATACTTTCTTTTACAAAACAGTCGTGACCAGGAAATAAGAACTGGAAAAGCCTTGGTAATGTTATTTAAAACAACACCATTACAATTAGTTTCAAACTTTTAACTGTCCCTTGTTAAATCTGTTCAGGCACTTTACACTGGCTTTGCAGGAACTCTGAAGCATGTGGGTAAAGCTCCCCATAGACGCAACGATTCTTCTTGCCGAACTACCAATTTTAGCGATTTATTAGTTGATGGTCAATTCATACGATCATATGATTGTTCCGAGAAAATCGTGGTCTTTTAAAAATCTCAACATCTATGGCCAGCTTAAGACCAGAGTGAACCAGAGCTCAGACACACACAGGAGCTGATCTTGTAGAGAAACAATTCTCCTTAAAGGGGTAGTTCACTTTTAAGTTAAATCTTAGTAGGTTATAGAATGGCCAATTCTAGGCAACTTTTCAATCTTCAATATTTCCTTTTATAGCTTTTAAATGATTTGCCTTCTTCTGACTCTTTCCAGTTTTCCAATGGGGGTCATTGATCCCATCTAAAAATACAAATACTCTGTAATGCTACAAATACATTGTTTTTGCTACTTTTTATTACTCATCTTTCTATGCGTGTCCTTTAATATTCATATTTCAGTGTCTTATTCAAATCAAGGTAAGGTTGCTAGTGTAATTTGGACCCTAGCAACCAGATTGCTGAACTTGCAAACTGGAGAGCTGCTGAATGAAAAGCTTAAACCACAAATAATAAAAGATTGAAACCAATTGCAAATTGTTTCAGAATATTACTCTCCACATCATACTAAAAGTTAATTTAAAGGTCAACAGCCCCTTTAAAACAACTGTTTTGGTCTGGAATCAAAGTATAATACCAAGTAAAGCACTGCGTATCTTGACAGCGCTATATAAATAAATGATGATGAAGTAAAGTGTTAATAAGAAATTTTATATAACACCTAACACCAACTTGTATTGGGAGGCACATGCTCAAATTGTTTTAAATGGGCCAGAATTTCTGCTTATAAAAATGTTATCTTAAAAAACAAAAGCAAGTGCAGTAAGTAAGTTATTTCCCAGAATTTTGGCAAATATCTTGACAACCATAATGAGTTAGAGAAACTGCCAGTGTGAGCAGCCAGTTGGTTATCCGTTTTGGCTGGGTGACTTACATTAAACTAATTCTGAATTAGTATGTTTTTATCGCCTATTGTCCATAACCTTAGATTTATCATCTATGCCAGAGTACCCTAATCTAATGGAATCATTTTACTTTCCAATACGTTTTCTGTGATCTCAACTTAGCAGAAATTGAGCAAAATCTGTATTATTATTACACTTTGGGGGTATTTACTAAAACTCTAGTTTATCTTTTTCTTTTTTTTTTAAAACGAATGCTCGACAGGTTTGAGATGGAGTATTTTCAGATTTAAAAACTTGACCAGAAAAATTAGAGGTTTAAAAAATGGGCCCCTCTATGTCTCGTGTATTGTAGCACTGAAATTGTGCTTTCTACTCTTCAGTTGGTTTTCTATCCAAGCACAAGATTTTCCTGAGAGTCTTGATGCCTTACATTTATGTACCAATCTGGGAAACACTTTTGCAAAACTCAATCGGATCAGGCTGACTTGATCGAATAAGGTTGATTAAAATTTTGAGATAAGCGATTTATATGATTTGTCTTCTCTACAAACAGAATCATAACTAGGACCTATCCATTTTCAATATTTCCTTCATCTCATAGTACTTCTACTGCTCTGTTCTAGAAATCTGCCAACAGTAACACACCAAAACCAGGTGTAATATATTCTATGAAATACATAAAGGTCAACATAGTTGCAGGATATAGAGAAAGAGAAAAAACTCACAAGTCCATACCGTGGCCACTCTTTAGTTGTGTCCAGTCCCAATGGTGTGCTGGTTCCCTCTTACTGGTCTCCATTCCAGTGGACATCATATGTAGGGGGTTTAGTGGGCGAGAAAGCCATTCCACACACAAAGGGTAAAAAATCACTGTCCAGCTTTATTGAAAAAAATTAAAACAACAAACAGGCATCCTTTGCAGATGTACTCCTACCCTATGACATGTTAGATCACCTGACGGGTTTCATGCCCCCCTCTGGCACTTCATCAGAGGTCTTTGTTTTAATCTTTTTCAATAAAGCTGGACAGTGATTTTTTACCCTTTGTGTGTGGAATGGCTTCCTCGCCCACTAAACCCTCAACATAGTTGCACACTGAGGGGCAGATGTATCAAGGGTCGAATATCGAGGGTTAATTAAGCCTCGATATTCGACTGCTGAATTAAAATCCTTCGACTTCGAATATAGAAGTCGAAGGATTTTGCGCAATACGTTCTTTCGAACGATCGAAGGAATAATCGTTCGATCGAACAATTAAATCCTTCAAATCGAATGATTCGAATGATTTTAATCCATCGATCGAAGGATTATCCTTCGATCAGAAAATTGTTAGCAAGCCTATGGGGACCTTCCCCATAGGCTAACATTGGCCTCGGTAGGTTTTAGGTGGCGAACTAGGGGGTCCAAGAAATTTTTAAATAGACAGTACTTCGACTATCGAATGGTGGAATAGTCAAACGATTTTTTAGTTTGAATCGTTCGATTCGAAGTCGAAGGTCGAAGTAGCCAAAAAAAACATTCGAAATTCAAACTATTTTTCCTCTATTCCTTCACCAGAACTCCAGTGCAAATGTATGGAAAGATTCTGTGATTCAGTTTGTTAGTTTCCATAGTGAGTGAAATTGCAAATTAAATCACAGTGGACATTCCATACACCTTGCTTTCAGTGCATATCTTCACTGAGCAAAAATGCCCTAGTACAGCGTGATTATTGACACCATATGCGTCAGTCCCTCTTATTAATAATTATTAGTCCCATCTGGAGGCCTGTTTATTAAAGGTTGAATTCTAGTGGTATTAGAAACAACAAATATCCGTGAATGTCATTTATCAAAAGATCCGAAACTGAAAATGCTGCAGAAAAGTTGTGGAAGCAGTATTTTGACGTCGCACAATAACTACAACTTTTTTTTTTTCCGTATTGTCGCACAAAAGTGTCTAAAACACCCGAAAACCTAAAAAAACACAAAGCAAGTATTTTCTGATTCCGAAGTATATCTTGAGAAAAAGTCACGGCTAAGTAAATCAGCCCCTTAGTCTAGTCTCACGGTTTTGGATTCTGTATGGAGCATCCACTAGACAACAACCAGTGATTTTAAGGGGAGAAATTGTTCTGTTGTTTGAAAAACATATTTATTTTAATAATGAAGTATGGTGTGTTTAATAGGGATACACCGAATCCAGGATTATGGGGATTATTTATTTTTCTGGTTGGATTTTTTGGGGCAAAAAACTGTAAAACAATAGCTTTAACCACAAAAACTTTACCCTGGCCCTCTAAAATCCAGATGGATCCACAGATTCCTTCACAGTTGTTACTGGAGTTATTTTACTCTGTCCTATGGCTCAAAATGTCTTTCCCTTCTATGTGGACAATAGGCCTCTCCAACCCTACTATGTTTTTCATCCCTACTTGCGTGCAAAAATTAGAGGAAGTATTCTCAAGTAATGCAAACCAATAACTGTTTAAACCATAAACACATCCATTGAATGAAATTTTTAACTATCTAAGGCTCCTGCTCTTTGTTGATTAGGATTTACACACAGGTGAATGAATGGTGTCGAGAGTGTGGAGAGGAAGCTTTTAATTCCAACAGAAAGTTAGCATAGCGCTTATTAAATCTTATTGAAATTAATGGAAACTATACTGGAAGAGTCTGTTGTGCAGTACTGGGTACCTAGCTGCAGCTTTACATCTGAGACTCATAGGGTTTATTTATCTAGCTCCGAATATCCGAACCTCAAATAATTTGTAGTTTTCGGAGCAAAAAAACAAAACTACAAATTATTTGAGATTTATATATTTACTTTAAGTCCAATGGTCTAAAAACTCAGAATCTGAAACCCCGGCATCTAAAAGCTTTCGAGGTCCTGCATAAGTCAATGGGAAAGCTCCGAAGATTTCAGAGTTTTGGCGGTCCCAATTTCTTAGGGCTTTTTTCTTCATAAATAAGGTCCATTCGGGAATTCGGAGTTGCTCAAAGTTGGATATTAAAAATACTGAGATAAATTCGAACCTTGATAAATAACCCCCATAGTGACTGACAGCAATATTGGAAAAAAATGATTTTGAAAAATAATTATACTGTGTTGCTTTGGTAAGAGATTGTGTTTACGAGCCTGACAATATCACAATGCTCTATCTGAAACCCATTATTGTTTTACAACACTGGAGCCTGGGGATTCGCCTCTTCAATAAGAGCTGGAAAGATAAGAGAGATTAATAAAAGCAGACAAACCAGATCCAACACGTTTTTAAAATAAATAAACTTTCAAAAACTAAAATGAAACACATCTCATTAATACAATATTACATAACAATAAGGAATATTATTTCTTGATCTACAATTTTAAGACTAATAATAGATCTTATTTTAATAGTTTTAAGTTTGTTGTTATACTTCTTTATATATAAGTAATTTATGTCAATTGGTACAGGTGCTAGGCAAATGAATAGGTGCAAAGTATAACCCATTAAAATGCCCCTGCTTCCTCTATAGTTGCGCTACTGTAGGAAATACAGCAAGTCCCATCACAGATCCATAAAAGTTATGTAAACTTACTCTCACTAGATTTCATACTGAATTTTATACTTTGAGAACTATTGTTAATAAAGGTGAGGAACTCTCTTGGGCATTCATAAGTCCTATCCCAGATCAACACAATGTCACTTATACAGCGCTAATCATAAATAATAAACTGGCACAGTTGGAACAGAAATAGATTTATGATTTTCATACTGTGGTCCCTGATTGTGTAGAACTAGCTCCCCTTTTGAAGTGAAGGTTGTATATAAAGAGTATGAGTTCATATCTCTTTAAATGTTTAAATTTGAATTGCCTGAGGAAGCCCTGTAGTGGTGAAATGCATCTAGCAGTGAGCCTCTTGCTAATTTTGGGACATGTAGGGAAAATGGGCTGGTGCTTGCAGTACCAGCAGCAGCCTTCCAGTATGATGGGACTTTGATAGACATTACTGCTGTGTCTCCCACAAAAACTGTGTATCCCCTGATAGGGTATTGGTTATGTTGCCTCAGATAGGAACAGTCCTGAGAACACCCTTGCCACCCCCTGTAATGGATTGGTATAGATAATCTTTCTGTCCACCCCAAAACTGAGCAGTGCAACAAAAGCAGTGAACCACAAAAATGTTGTCAGGTTTTGGTTGACTGAATTATGTTCTTGGCCATGTGCTTTATAGGCAAGATACAGTCATCTTATGAATAGCCCCTGTAAAACTGTAGAGTGGCATATATTTTTCTAAGCACTCCTGTCATAAATTCACAAAGTTTGTCTCCCTGTTACAGTGTAACCGGAAAAACCTGTCATAGATCAACTCAACTAAATCACAGAATTAGCAAGTGTCACATTGTGAACCTGTATTGGCCCACCCCTTTCCCCAGCACACCTGTGATGGAGCAGAATAGTATCTCTCTTCCAGCAATCCTTTAATTCCCCTAGTCCAACTCCTATCTGATGCAGTTTTTCCTGATAATATCAAGGAACCATATTAAATGTATGTAATGAAAGTCCAAAGTGTTAAAATAATTTACCCAGATGTGCAAAATCCAAACTGGTCAATGCAAATGTCCCTTAAAAATGGTTAGAAATAAATGCTTCATAATAATTATGGTACATTACACAGTGGCTAATGTGTTCCTGATAGCTTACTCTACCTGCTTTTCTAGTTGCAAATTTAATTTGATGTACATGTGGGCAAACAGTAACCTACAACACCTCCAGTTGTATTTAACTACTCACACAACTGAAAGGGGTAGTTCACCTATAAGTTAACGTTTAGTATATTATAGAATGGCTATATATTAACTTTTCAATTGGCAATCATTTTTTTTTTCATAGTTTTTGAATTATTTGCCTTCTACTTCTGACTCTTTCCAGTTTTCAGATGGAGGTCACTGACCCATCTAAAAAAATGAATGCTCTTTAAAAGCTAAAAAAATATAAATAACTCAAGCCTCTGGGAGAAGGAGAACTCTGTTTGGGAACTTGGCCCTGGCATATGCACAGTTTTGTTACAGATTTAGATTTTAAAAAAATGGCACAGTTTCTTGTTCACAATTTAAAATTAATATATTCCATGTTTAGTATTTTTTTAAAGGTTAACTAGGGAAATGTCAGCTGCTGAGCAATGTTTGATCTGGGACAAACATTTCTCTCAGTCTTTATAACCATGCATGTCTGTGCCATGGTGTGTACTGTCTGGATACTTAGGGGCCGATTCACGAAATTCGGGTGAAGGGTTAGAATAAAAAAAAAATCGAATTTCGAGGTATTTTTTGGGTACTTCGACCATCGAATTGGTTAAATTCGATCGAATTTGATCGAATTCGAACGATTCAAACGATTAGAAGTAGAAATCGTTCGACTATTCGACCATTCGATAGTCGAAGTACTGTCCCTTTAAGAAAAACTTGGACCCCCTACTTCGGCAGCTAAAAGCTACCGAAGTCAATGTTAGCCTATGGGGAAGGTCCCCATAGGCTTGCCTGTGATTTTTTGATCGAAGGATTTTCCTTCGATCGTTTGATTAAAATCCTTCGAATCGTTCGATTCGAAGGATTTAATCGTTCGATCGAACGAAAAATCCTTCGATCGATCGCAGGATTTGCGCAAAATCGTTCGACTTCGATATTTGAAGTCGAACGATTTTAGTTCCCAGTCGAATATCGAGGGTTAATTAACCCTCGATATTCGACCCTTCGTGAATCGGCCCCTTAAACTATTATTGCAAAGTTTTTAAATCCATCATATGTCCTGAGTTAAAATCATTTTAAGGCTGAGACCTTTCAGTTTGTCATAAGGTTGTAGTGAAAACTGATTAAAGACTTAGAATACCACTAATAATGACATTTTTGTAATTGCTTCAGTAGCTTCATCCCCTGCTGAGCATAATGCTTGATTTTCCTTAAGTATGTTACAGTTATTGTAACAATTCAGTAATTCAGTTTGATACATTTCCACAAATGGGCATAAGGATATCCACTACTTATTTCATCTTACTATATCTATTCATTTAAAAATGTATGAAGAAAATATTTAGATCTAAAGGGAAGTTGTTATAGCAGTGTAGCTCCACAAGCAATGGCAAATTGAGACATATGTTCTGTGTCAGTCGGGGTTAATATTAAACTCATGTTGACTACCCGAAAGAAGATCCAGCAAAAAAAGGTCTATTCATAGTAGGAATCTTGGAAGTGGCCAATAGACATACATGGTTTCCCGATGTGTCCCCACAGAAAGCAAATATTTTAAGTTCTAACAAAGGAAAAACTAAAACAAATGATTTTTGACCACCATTTGAAAGACTGAGAGCTCTAGAAGATGAAAGGACATATAAACCCCACCCCCCGACAAAATTAGTGAACAGCCTCTTTGAAATATTTAAATACCTGGTACAGTAGTTAATAGTAAGGTTGCAGCATACACATAATCACGTGGGCTAATGCCACACGGGCTGAAAATCGACCGACTGAAATACACAGGCTGAGAAATGGACCCTATGCTGCCATTAGTCTTCTGTCCTGCCTGCACCCAGAAAAATTGTGTCCGCCCAGTTGCAGACACATACTGTCTATGTATTCCAGCAGGCTGATATCAGCTCGATGTGGCATTAGCCTTAGGATTCCTTCTCCTCCTCAAACCCACTCAGCCCCCTCCCTTGAGAATTTACTTTGGCTGTTGGATACTTAGCATGCTCAGTTCGTCTAAGCTGAGGTTACTAAACATGCCCTTCAGTCCAGCAGCCAATAAAGAGATGGTATTGCTGGTTTCCATAGAAATTTTACTCTAGCTTATATATATGTCCTTGAAGGCAAATAATTTGAAAACTACAAAAAAAAAAGAATGAAGACCAATTTCAAAGTTGCTAGGAATAGGACATTCTATAAATTAACTTAAAGGAGAACCACCCCTTTAATGGACCATTATAAACAAAAGATAAAAGTGTTTTCTATGTATTGAAGTTTAATGTAGTGTTGTCCTGTACTGGTAAAACATGTGTTTGTCTCAGAAACACTTCTATAATTAAATAAATAGGCTGCTGTGTAGCGTAGGGGCTAGTCATTCCTTCAGGCTGAATAGGTAAATGGCTTCATGATTATACAGCAGATGACAGATAAACTGCATAGAATACAATGGGTTTAGTTCTTACACAGGAAGATAAACCATGGTCAAATTCCATATTGCCATGTGCAATAGTTTATTTGTAGACGCTTGATCCAAGGATACGAATTTTAAATGTAAATAAAATGTTTTGTGTCTTATTGTAACTTGTTCTTTAAGGCTTTAATAAATGTATAATTTCTTCTTTTTCATAATAACACTATTTTATTAAGTTGCAGAAAGTCCAATATGCACTAGAAAATATATGAAATGTTATGCCTAAAATTATTTACATGGTTACTTTATGCAGAGGGAATATTGTACTGCTTTTCATATTGCTGTTTTGTTGCAACCCAAGGACTTACAAAGAGAAGACTATTTCAATCAGGACGAATTGTGTTCTTATATAACGTAGAAATGAGTGACATTTCAAAATTTGGAAGGAATGATATCCTGCATTTATTATTTAGCAAGCGTGGAGGTATACAAGCGATCAGCCTCTTATTTTAATATAAACAAGGAAGCATGCAATTCCATTTTTAATTCAGACATGTTTGTTTCTCTACAGTGGTAGGATATATTCTTCCTGCTGTTTTGCCTCTGATTAAACTGTGATATCCAGCAGGGTTCTCTAAGAGCTTGGATACATATAATATCTTATTGATTACAATTGTTCGTCTTCCAGAAATGTGCAATTTATAGCTCTTACAAATACACCTGGCTGACTGGTTTTTTTTATAATGAAAAGGCTTTGGGCATCAGTCAGATACAATCCTTATGATTTTGTAGGTAACTGAAGGTTAAGAGTTTGACCTTTCGAGGTCAAGGAAATAAAATCGCAATTCTCCTTAAAGCCTTTCCTGTAGCTAAGATGATTGTGCTTGGGCCCATGTATAGTATTTCCACTCTCATTGTCTATTTTTAGAAAAAGGACAAGATAAAGGATATTTCTAATACAGAAACTCAAATTGTATAATATCCAGTTTTATACAGTGTTATGTAAATAACAAAGAATAGATCTAGATATATACCATGTTATAATGTAGTACAAATAAGGCTTTTAATAGCTTAAATTGCAGGAATCCAGCCCCTGTCAGTATCACTATTTATAAGATATATTAAAATTCACTAACACATTGGCCTTATCTAAAACTGGCCATGCATTGCTTGGTCAGTTTGTTGCTGATTTCAACCATATTGTCCGACTATCTAGACATGTATGTCATGTCCATGGTCAGTTTTAACACACTGTCTTGTGATCCTGCCAGATCACAGGTGATTTGTCCTGTCTGAAAAATGTGTCTGTCTATGATCCACGTAGGTAAGATCATGGTGTACTGGAAGAAGATTCTAGTTGGTAATAACGCAAAAAATGATAACATCATTCTGGGAGTATAGCTTGTATCATGTATAGACAGCTGTAGCGTATAATGATCTGAGCAGTCAAGTGTATAGTCATCTGTATTTCCATTTATAGGCAACTTTTCCTTCTGTTATAAGATATTTTGGGTAAAACAGATTATTGTCACATGTAAGTGGGAATCTTTAAGGTCATCTAGCTGCTAAAAGTAGCATCTTATTTTTCTCACTTGTAAGAATATTATAGTAGTGGTGTAAAGTGGCTGCTAACACTGATGACTGTAGTGTTGTCTTTTCCAAGAGGTGAGCTGAAGTGTGCATGAGTAAGAAGGTTAAACAAAAAAATCAACAAATATATCCCTACTATTTAAATGTATATAATATTAAAACTGTATTATTAAAGGGATACAGTCATGGGAAAAAACATTTTTTTCCAAATGAATCTGTTAATAGTGCTGCTCCAACAGAATTTTGCGCTGAAATCCATTTCTCAAAAGAGCAAACTTATTTTTTTATATTCAATTTTGAAATCTGACATGGGGCTAGACATATTGTCAATTTCCCAGCTGCCCCAAGTCATGTGACTTGTGCTCTTATAAACTTCAATCCCTCTTTACTGCTGTACTGCAAGTTGGAGTGATATCACCCCCTCCCTTTCCCCCCCCCAGCAGCCAAACAAAAGAACAATGGGAAGGTATCCAGATAACAGTTCCCTAACACAAGATAACAGCTGCCTGGTAGATCTAAGAACAGCACTCAATAGTAAAAACCCATGACCAGGGGCAGCTGGGAAATTGACAAAATGTCTAGCCCCGTGTCAGATTTCAAAATTGTATATAAAAAAATCTGTTTGCTCTTTTGAGAAATGGATTTCAGTGTAGAATTCTGCTATTAACTGATGCGTTTTGAAAAAACATTTTTTCCGATGACAGGATCCCTTTAAAATATTGGATGCATTAATGCAGTGTCCTAGCCTGACTTCTGTTTCTAAAGGTCCCACCAAAACTTAGCCCAGTGGGTCTATATTAGCCACCTTTCAATGATCTGATTGATGACCCTAGGTCAGTCACTATGGCTGAGCACATGGTTGGCCAAATCAGCCCAGATACACTGATTTGGCACTTGTATGGCCAGCACAAATAAGAATACAAAGTACCACAAACAGCGTATCTAATGCTAATATCACTTCTGGTAGCACAGATCAGAAACACATGGCAGATGCATACACTGGCTAGAGGATAATCCAGGGGGGAAATAAATATGGCAAAGACATCTAGGTATCCAAGGAAAACATGGAGACTGCTCTGTTAACATTTGCCATCTATGGAAACTAGCCTATTTTTCAAAATCATGGGGTATGTTATATTTACATGCAGTGGTTTAGAAAAGGTGATACTGGACCATAAGACATAGGAAATTAGAGAAATTACCCGCATATCGAGCATACCAATAATCCAGATCCCAGCAAAGGAATGGAGATGAGCAGGGCATCATACATTTGGAAGGATTAGTTGAATTCAATATACCATTTACAATGGGGTGGATTTTTTGAAAAATCCAGTGCAAGGAAGAGAGAATGATTCTGACAGGCAAAAAATAGATCTGAGTGGAGGTAGGATTAATAAATAATGGTAAGTATGGCCTTGGGTTTTTTGGTGGTTTGATAAGATTTTCTGTAATAAAAAGATAATATTCAAAGCTTTCCTTATTTAAGGAAAATAATCTGGCTGATTTAAAGGGGTTGTTCACCTTTGAGATACCTTTTAGTATGAGAGTGAGACAATTTGCAATTTGTTTTAATTTTTTATTATTTATGGTTTTTGAGTTATTTAGCTTTTTATTTAGCAGCTCTTCAATTTACATCTTAATCAATCTGGTAACTAGGGTGCAAATTACCCTAGCAACCATGCATTGGTTTGAATAAGAGACTGGAATATAAATAGGAGAGGGCCTGAATAGAAGGATCAATAATAAAAAGTAACAATAACCATACATTTGTAGCCTTGTAGAGCATTTGTTTTTTTAGCAGGGAGCCAGTGACGCCCATTTGCAAGCTGCAAAGAGTCAGAAGAAAGGCAAATAAAATTGCCAGTAAAATGTATTTTACTATAATGGAATAATCTTGAACAGCTTTAAACATTGTGCCATAAGTGTTCTACATAGTATAGTGTGTCTGAGGTTTGTGTCAGGTTGTGGTGGGAACTAATAGTTGACTGATCTGTTAGCTGCCACCTTCCATTCTGTTTGCACAATACAGTTTTTATTGGTGTGCCTGAACACCCCCTTCTGATGCACTGATACAGCTGTGTGGATACCTATAAAATAAAAATAGCGTCTGAGTCAGATAAAAACAAACATAAAATCTCATAGGGGAAAAATAAACTGTGTTCATTTATTAGCTAGTTGGAAAAACCTTGCAATTCAATTTCGAGTGTGGTTTTTAATTTTCCATACTGTACTTCTCTCAGCATAATTTCTGTGGATATAAAATGAAGCATTTTCCTGCAGACAAGACTGTTTTTTTATAATGATTATAAAAGAATGTTCCTAGGACTGTAATGGTTTACTATGAAAGCAAGGTGTGTGTAGGCAAATATTAGCATTTACACGCAGTTACTGCATGGACCCACATAATCAAAGCGGCAACAATATTTGGGCATGAAGTGAAGTGCCTATAAAAAAAGTCACTCAAAGGCTCATTACCTAACAAGGCAAGCAATAGGCGTATTGAACGTATTGGGCCGTGGGGGCTACACACAGCACTATAACTCCCAGTACTGCCCCACAGTACTCATCACAGTCTTGCAAGCAAGATGAGATTGTGTCATCACTCCCCCACATTATAGATCACAGATGAAAATGCATGGGGTGCCACAGCAGGTCCTGAAATGCTCTGCACTGGGTTATCAATGCACTGATAGGCACAACATCGGCCTGACAGAGCACACATAGAATGGATTTCATCGTGAAAATTCCTACTGTGAATGGAAGTGGATCGGTTACAGGCGGAGAAAACGGTTAGTGACCTTACAGCTACCACTGCCTTTTCTGCTGAATGAACAAATACTTTGTAATTACAGTACATCTAATTGTGCTGAAATAATTTTTTTATATACTTTATCTTTATTTTCGTTTTTTCTTTATAAAAAAAGATTTACAACATACTGTATAAAAATATCGCGATTTGTCCATTTCACATACATTTTCCATATCATCACAATTTCCGCATCTTTTTTTGCGTTGCGATATAATATTGTAACAGAGAAAAAAAAAAAGAGGTAAAGAGAAAGAAAAAAAGAGAAGAGAAAAAAAAAGGATTCTCCAGTAAGAAAACCCTAGGAAGAATAGAGACGTAATCATCCCACCGCTTTCCCTTTCCCCCCCTCCATCCTTGACTTTTCTTGCTTTCTATGTTGTTTCTAGGCACAGTTAACTCTGCTTAGTCTGTATGGCTGTATTGCCATAAGATTTTTATATTCTGTTGTATCTTTATACCTTGTCCATGCCAACCATATAGAGATATAATTATCCTGTGTATTATTAGCATAGGAGATGATTTCCTCCATTTTCCTCATAAATTCAATTTCTTGTATCCACTCTCCTACTGAGGGGGGATAGTTCGATTTCCATTTCCTCGGAATTACTCCTCTTGCAGCTTGTAATGGAAATCTTATAAAGCTGTTTTTGATCTCCTTCATAGGGCCTGGTATCATAGACAATAGCCACACCTCAGGTACATCCGGTAGGTTTAAAAGTGCATTAGATGGACTTGAAATCGTATCTATTTCGTTGAAAGCCTGTAGCATAGTTGATCTCAAGTCTGTTAGAGTTTTATAAAATAAAGTTGTAAAGCCATCCGGCCCTGGACTTTTCCCCACTGGTGCGGCTTTAATTGTCTGACTCAATTCTTCGGCAGTAAACGGCATTTCTAAATTGTTTATTTCTTCTTGAGTTAATTGAGGTAGGCCCGATTCCTTATATACGTTTATTGAGCGTTGAATCGCTTTGCCCCTCTTTCTTTTAAATTATATAGGGCTGTATAATATTTATGAAAAGTTTGGCCTATTTCCGTTGTTGTGTAGCATAAATCTCCTGAAGAGTTTTTTATTGTGGGTATATGTGTTAGCGCCTGTTTCGTTTTCAGGGCTTTTGCTAATACCTTTCCGCTCTTATTTCCGAATTCATAAAATTGCTTTCTACAGCTTGATAAATAGTATTGGTGTTTTTTATCTAGTTCTTCTTTTAGCTGTTGTCTCGGCCTGTAAGCTTCCCATAGTCTACAATGTCCAGCGATGTTTTATGTACTTGTTCTGTTTCCTGTATATCTTGTAGAAGTTTCGCTATTCTATTGGCTCTTTGCTTCTTAAGTCTTGCTCCAATAATTTTAATCTGAAAATATGTAGGTTAGGAAACACCTTCCATCAATTAGAGAAACAGTAGACTTTGACAAAGCCTGCTTACTGCAGACGAAACGGGCATCAGGCGCTTTTTAGAGATGCAAAAAAATCCAGAGGGGCAGGTATTTTCATGCTCTTCCTCACCCAAGGGAGAAAATTCCTGTGGGTGACAAAGTGCCCCATCTTTCATTGCCATTATAGTGTTATCTTAAAATTGCTAACTAAGAAGATAGACACCTAGCTTTCAGAACACTGAAATTCATTTTCGTTTCAAGGTGAATACCTTAAAGGGATTCTGTCATGGGAAACATGTTGTTTACAAAATGAATCAGTTAATAGTGCTCCTCCAGCAGAATCCTGCGTTGAGATTTTAAAATGAGCAAACACATTTTTTTATATTTATTTTTGAAATCTTAAATGGGGCCATGTGACATGTGAAAAACAATTCTTGCACCTTCTTACTTGTTTCCTCCAGAGTGTTCTGGGAGAGTGTTGGGTTAGTAACCCAGGTTTAGGTATAACGTTTGTTCTTTTGATTCTCACTTGGGCCACAACAGTTTGAAGTCACTTTAGTGATAGTTAGGCATGTAACAATAGATGTTAGAAGAGTAAGTAATTCAGCTGCAGCACATTTTCTTGCCTATTTCTATTTCTCCCCTGCTAGTATCTTCCTTTTCTTACATTTTATCTCTCTCTCATCTTTCTCTCTTCCCCAATTTCCGTTCTCAACTTCAGATATGTATACTGCAGCTGCAGTGTTCTGTTGGGTAAAGTTGCTGCAAGACAGTAATGCAACACAAGTTTACCTCCGAAAATGTTCAAGCTGGAACATTAATCAATTGTACTTTACGGTGTAGCTTTTCTGATCACAGCCAATTAGTTTGCTTGACTTATAAGTGTAGTGAGCTGAACACTAGATTTTGAACCCATGGTAGATATATTAAGAATATTGAGTGCTAGAACAGAATACCACTTGCCAACGAAAAGTTAATATATTGGGAGAATGTGAGTAGAATATAAAGCAGTCCGAAAACGAAATGTGACTGCAAATAGCAAGAAAAAAATTCTTGCAATTGCAAATCCTTAGTAACAGGATTTGCAAGTTAGGAATGGCTCATGAGAACACACTTTGCCCTTGTTTGATCACATGAAAACCAAACCCCCTCAGTGGTTAATTTGAGGAGGTGTCTTATGCAGGGTTGGAACTGTGGATAGACAGAAGAGGCATGTGTCTAGGGGCACTATGCAGCTTTTCTTTCAGCTACCAACCTTTGTTCCCCCCCACTGCCATTCATCACCTGTGTGCACTGCTGCTTGTCACCACTCCCGCTTGCTGAATGTGTGCACCCCTCATACATCGTCACAGTGCATGAACGCTCCTTCTCGCAAGGGGGGGCAAGATGACCAGCCAGGTTGCTTAGGACACCCAGATGGCTTGGTTACATGCCAGGTTACCTAAGTCAATAATGACTCCCACACGTCCTTCTGTTACATTTAGGATCTGTATTATTCTCTGTCTGGTCTAGTGACCAGTGAGCGACACACAGACGACGCCAAAATGGTGGCTCAAGGCAAAAGATGTAAAATGGCAATATTTAGAATGTATATATATATATATATATATATATATATATATATATATATATATGTTCATACCAATTTGGTAAGATCTTTTAATAGGTTACTTATTATGATATAAAAGTATCTAATGGTTAAGTATGCATTCTGATCATATAGTTTAAGCAGTCAGTTCTGACTCATGTACCAGTTTGTCTATGGGGCAAGTTTATCAAAATTTGAGATTAAAATTCACCACAGAAAAGCTCAACCACTTTCTAATTATTCCTATGGGATTCTTAGAATCAAATTTATCAAATTGTGAACTATAACTTTCACCCATTGGGGCTTAATCCATAGGAAGGGGGTGATCTTTTTGTGGTGAGCTCTAATCTCACTCTAATCAGTCACACATGACAAACTGTAAGATAGCACAGATGGATCTCAGATCAAAGATGAGAGTGATCATTTTATGTTAATTATGTTTATAGAGACAGTGTTTAGTAAACTTGGTCCAATCTCTCCATGTATATTTGCCTATGACCGGCCAAATAGGACACACTGGGGGTCATTTATAAACTTTGCGCATGGCAGATTGGTTCGCAAAGTGAATATATTTGCCCTGTGTATGGTTATATTTATAAAGCTGAATAAGAGGGTGCAAAGAGAATTGCGAATTTTTTGTTCACAATGCGAATGTCTAAAGGGGCTTTATAAATATGTCACAATTTGCAAATTGCGAATCTTTAAGCGCACACTCTGTGACTCAATTACGCCACAACTTTGGTAGCAGATAAAATATTCGCAAAACAGTTTTGCAAACTGCAAATTTAAGTTTCTGTCAACGCTATTTTCGCACACAACAACCTCGCACATTGGGTGCACTCGTGCAAACTCCTGTCTCATTTGCGCACCATTTGTGGAAATTTATTCACACTGCGGATTCGCAAAAAACGGAAAGATGGACAGAGCAGTGCAATATATTAGCGTTCACGAAAAAAATGCACAATACAACCATTTGTGCAAAAATATGCGCTGCGCAAACTTTATAAATGACCCCCACTGTGCATTCATATGTAGCACCTGGCAAATCTTGCAAAAGACAGAAGGTATTTCTCATAAACCAAATTAATTTTATTGTTTTAGTGATTATGAGGTGAGCCAGACCTTGTTGATCCCTGCAAAACCTAAAGGTTTTTATATAAATACAGGTATGGGACCTGTTATCCAGAATGCTGGGACCTGAGTTTTCCGGAAAAAGGGATCTTTCTGTAATTTAGATCTGCATACCTTAAACGTGGCCATACATGCACAGATATTATAGTACAAAATGTACTGTACAAATATTTATATCTTTAATTAAACCCTTAACAGTAATGATTTGTTTACAGTGGTTTAATTATATGCCATTCTAGAGATTTAATAAGAAGCTACTTCTGTATGCAACAAACAGAGGATCCCTGTTTGTAGTATGTAGATATGCATGTTCACACAAGAACTTTACCCATGAGACTTTTAAGCAGCAATGAACACAGTAACTTTCTCCCAGGTCTGTGTGCCCCTGCACAACTAAAGCTAATTAGATTTACTTCTCTTAAATTCCTCTAGGGGCCAGCCTTAAGGTTAATGGAGGCATGTTTAAAATTATTAAGCATTAAACCGTTATCAGATAAAACAGATTTCTTGGTCATATACTAATATTTAATACCTGGTAACAAACATATAAAGCAGTCGATTGTCAGTCTGATGCCACATTGCTTAATTCTAATTATACATACTGGAATTACAATGGATACACAGATAGAATACACAGCTTCATACCCCTTTATCCTATACTTGTTTACTGAGAGATGCGTTAGCCTCAGATTGGCACAAGTGTCTGCTGACTAAGTCAAATGCTCCATGGTGTGTGGGGAAGGAAAAGAGAAGGAGAGAGGAGAGAGGTAGAGAAAGAGAGAGGCGAGAGATATTAGGGGGTAACAGAAAAGTAAAAGAGAAGGGGGAGAAGAAAGAAGATGTGGAAATTAAAAAAATAGGAAAGAGTGAAAAAGTAAGGGTACATAACAGAAAAGATACAGATGGTGTATGAAAGGGAGAAAAATGAGGGAAGAGGAACTTCAAGATTAAAAAAGAAAGGGTTGATTGCAAAGCATACAATAAATGAAAAGTGAGACAATAGGGAATGGGCTACAGCAAATGAGAACAGAATCAAAGAGAGAAGGTAGAGATAAAAAGAAAGAAAAAGCAGAAACAAGTAGAGCAGAGAAATGGGAGTGAATGGTAGAGGAGAGTGGAAGAAAAAAGAGGAGTGAATATGATGGGGAGCATACAGTTGTTCTCTCAAACACTATGGGTACCCTATGCATTGACACTGCCAAAATAAACTAAAATAATGCTGGGGCTTAACTGATCATTTTTTAATTCTTCTATGTACAATTCATCACCCTCACCTTTTGTTTTTCACCACTCTTTAATCATTACTATCCCAGTAATATCTCAGTCTTCTCAAAGGATTCGTTGCTATAAACATAGGGGGTCTGGGTTGGAAGAAGTTATCCTGGTCTTGTTTCAGAGGTTCCTATAAGATTAAATATAAAACACACTGTGATTTCTCCTACCACTCCCCTTTCTACTGTAAAGGTCGTCTACTAGTTATGAGCTGTACACTAAATATACTCTTCTCCCATGGCCAAAGCAGAAGTGAGTAAAAAAGAGAATATTGTGACGTGAACATTTTCCAGGCAAACGCTGGTGATGGCTGGCAGCCCCTCCCCAAAACAAACTGTTTCCTAACTGTGCAGCTCTCAGCGCTGGGCTCTCCTCAGCGGCTAAAATACTGTAAATGAGAGGAAGGATTCAGTGGCAGTCTCCAAGCTGTGCAGTAAGTATGCTATCTCCATCTAGAACTATCTGTCATAGGCATCCACACTGGGTCAAGAGCTGTTTTCCCCTCAAGCTGGGATATAGCAAGGGCCACAGCTTCCCATAATAGTGTATAAACTATTACTGCTAATTCTCTACCTCTCTCCTGATAACATACTGTAACAGGGTCTTTTTGGCAGCCACTAGCATTCCATATACTTATTTCTTTCTATTCATAAGAGCGACAGTCTGGTCACATGATGCTGTATGTGTGTGTGTGTATTTTTGTGAGAGAGCGACAGAGCATATGAGTGTTCTGCTTCAGTGTGGGTGAGAGGAGCTGGAGCTGTTTGATTCTCTGCTTGCACGCATGTCTGTGTTTGTCTGCAAGTGTTCATTATTGTGCAGTAAGCGGGGGACATGGCTGTGACTGCTGCACCAAGAAAACTCACTAAATCCCAGTCTGAGCTCCTCAGATAACAAACACAGCATGTCTTTTGATTTCAAGTGTTTTTAGAGAAATATATCAGGTTTGAAATGTTAAAGGACAATGAAATTCACCACATTTTTATTATTATTATTATTATTATTATTGTGCTATCAAAATTATTCCCTTGTCTGTTAAGCACAGTTTCTGAGAGTTGTAGTCCAGCAGTAGCCTGTGCGATGCATGTGGAACCATACAGTTCAGTCATAGAAGTTTTTTTTCAATATATTTTTTAGGACACAATATGCCTGTATACAGATTTAGGGCCCCTCTGTTTGTAAGTGTGCTTTGCAGAAATTTGGATGCAGTTTGGTTGCAAGCAATGTACTAAAAATGACCTTTAGATCGGTGCTAATATTAACTCAGAAGAATGTTACCCATTCAAATCTTAACATTACACTGGTAAAGATGTAGCTCAGCAAGAGCCAGATGTGGCATTATATACATATTTCAAATTATAAGCTTATATAAATTAAAGAATCATAAGCAGGCCCGGATTTATAGCGAGGCGGTGACATTTTTAGGGGTGGCATCCTAATGTGCATTGGGAACATAGAGTTCCCCTGCACTATGGTATATGCGTGTTTGTGGGGGTATTTGCATGCATACGGCGGCTGATAGGACCACGAGGCCTTGGGTAACCACTTAGGGAAATCTGGCCCTGATCATAATTATCTTTAATTTAACCATCTGGCCCCCAGAAGTTTGCTGTGGCTGTAATAACAGTCCCTATGATATTCATTGTGTGCCCACCAAAGGTTGACTACATTCACAGAAGAATTGTTCACAATAACATAATGATAATGTATGTTATTATGGTATTCTACCAGAGATTTAAGGGGTTATTTAATAAACGTTGATTTTGTCTGGTCAACAGTTTTTCGGGTAAAAACTCGTCTTTTTCATGGCAAGAAATAACTCAACTAATTTCCAGAGATTTCTTATACCCCGAAGCTGCTAAAAGTCCATATCCGAAAAATCCACCATCTCAAACCTGTCAAGGTCATGTATAAGTCAATGAGAGATGTCGCTTTTACAATTTGAAGATATTGTTATCTGTGCTGTTTGTTGGATAATCCGAAAAATTCGGGGGTTTTGGGTGACAACCCAAAAATAATCAAGTGATTCAGACATCAAATGCAATGGTTTTCACTCGATTTTATCGAGTTTTTTTCCTGACCTGAGTTATTTCATTGATATATAAGATAAAATTGTGGATGGGAGTTTGGTTGGTTTTAGTAAATAACCTCCTTACAGTAGGCACGGTGTTGGCATGTGTGCGGACACACAGAGCAGGTATCAGTGAGAAAATGCATAGTTGTGGTAACATTTTTGTGGTGATAAACACCTTGTGTATCTGATGTGCCTCATCTGACATTAGCCTTACCTCTGGCTGCCACTTGTTCAATCGTTTCCTCACTGGTCTCTGCCTGCTGTTTCCAACTTTGCTCAGAACTGGGACCCCCCACAGCTGCGATCTAGGCATGTGCCTACTCCCAGTGATGCATCGTTCAGATGTGCCTGTTAGAGAGCGCACACATGGAGCATACACAACCACCATATTACCATAGAGCAGGGAGGAAAGACAAGGCTGTCTCTCTGTACCTTTTCACCCCTCTAGAACTTGCATCTGGCTCATTTATTATCGTGTTTTGTATAGTACAATTCTTTATTGATATGTCCTACAGGCCCGGACTGGCAATCTGTGGGTTCTGGCAAATGCCAGAGGAGCTGCTGTACGGCTCCATAAAAGTTACCATATAGTGGGCTGGTAGGAGGCACTTTGGGCCTCTGTGTACTTGGAATGACAGGGCCTATTTTGACTCCCAGTCCAGGCCTGATGTCCTACAAATCATCTGGAAGACTTAGACCTAGACTTTTGGTTAAGTATTATCAGTTTTGTTCCACAATACAACAAAATACATATTAAAGCATGATTTCATACATTTTGTGGCACAACATCTATGCTCTCATTTATTCTGATGTAGAAAATCCTTTTATCAGATTCATTTCGCTTACAAAATGCACTTTTTGTCTACAAATGGCACCCCATAGAAACCTATTTATTGTTTAGGTTCAGTCTAGGGAAACAGGTTGCTTTTGGTTGATGAACTTGCTCCCCCACCCTTCCCAAGCAATGTCCCTGCTGCCTGTTCCTTGTATCCCCGCTCCTGTCTTCCAATCACAGCAGCACTGAATTTCCTTGCTTTTTTTGGGTATGACTAGATGTTTATGTGCTAATGCACAGAGTCAGCGAGATATATTGCGAGTACACTAGCACTCAGGCTGCACTACCTTGTCCCACGCCTCACTTGCTGCCAGAGAGACTGGGAAACAAACGTTCTCCCTGACTGACTTCCCTCTCAATATGACAAGGCTCGTGCCTAGTTCCCTCCTAGCAGTATGTCTCTTTGTTTCCCGGGAAAGCTGCTGCATGAAGAACACAAGGAAGCTGTAGAGAGATGCTGGTGGGAGCAGCATAGTTTACGCTAACCAAAGCTAATTCTACTGACACTTTGCAGCCAAATTCCCAGTGGGACTGAATGATAAATGTGGGCGTGTCTATTGTTGTGCATTATGCTATTAGCAAAGTGCTCGCTACAAGGAGAATGAAGGCTTTATTTGTCACGCCCCCTTAGGTCCCCGAACTGATTGATGGAGCGGTGCATCTAGGAAGTACCTGCACTGGCCGGACCAGTGAGAAGGCTGCTGATCGCTTTTTGTTCTCTGCCGATCACGCTCGCTCCTGCTCTCAGCAATGGCAAGAAGGAGTTCCCTGTTCATTCGCATCGTGGAAGGAAAGAATTTACCAGCCAAGGACATGTAAGTATATGAATACTTTACTAGCAGCAGGGGAGACATGTTTCTTCCGGGGGATCCCATGAAAGCAGACTGTGTGTACTGTACGAGCTGTAAATGATTTCTTCATGGGAAATTTGGATGTATGGGCTATTTTTATTTGAAAATCATCACAGTGCTGTGACAGTTATGAATACACCTACATGTGTATATTTGTCCATCCCTGCATTTTAGTACAGTTAACTGGCTGAATGTCCCAGTCTTGCTGAATGTTGATACAAGTATGATAAGTTCATTATTTATGACTGGACTGTCACATGGGTAACTGCTGCTGCTATTTCCACTGACATGGACTGTGAAGTTGTGGTGCAGTATGGGTTTTTTTTCTGCTTTCCAATGTGTATTTCAGACATTTTTGTACTCCTCCAGGCTTCTCTGCTACATATAACCAGAGCAGGAAATAGTATCTCCTGTTTACTTTATAAAATAATAATATATCAGCTCACAGCACATTTCATTTAACCTTTGAGCTTTCAGAGAGGTCTTATTTTTTGCTGCAATATTTTGTTCTTATATGGATATTCATTTCTTGCAGCCAGGCAATGCAAATTAATTTGGAGGCATGTCCCTCTATGTTCTCTCTCTCTCTCCTTCTCATCATATATATATATATATATATATATATATATATATATATATATATATATATATATATATATATATATATATATATATATATATATATATATATATATATATATATATAAATACCATGCATCTGTGTGTTCATGTGTAACATTCAGACTGTGTAATATAAACAGGCCTATTCACACATATTGTATACTGAATTAAATATAGTCATTACAGTGTTAGTATTAGAATTTGGTGATTTTGTTCTCAGACTAGGGCTCTTGTTTGTTTGAAAAATAAAAGGTAGAGCAAAAAGACACAGCAGTCCTTGTTGCAGAACATACATTTATACTGTGTGTAAATTTCCCACAATGCTTAGCCTGGTTATTACAGAGGACAGAGATTGAAGTCCTGTGTAAAAATATGAATTTGTCATGTTTACTATAATAAAACTTTAAGTTCACTACAGTTCAGCAGAATGGAATTCCAAGGCTTTCTATTCACTATATAGGGTTGTTTTGCGACATATTTATCAAAGACTGCAAGTAGAATTTGCTCTGGTTTCACCCTTTGATAGATGTACCCCAAAACTCTTATACAATTGAATATTGGGATTTTTTTACCTCTGCCAAACTATGATGAGGTCTGTTTTCAATCTTTGATAAATAAATCTTTGTAGTAATTGTTATGCTGCATATATGTGTTTACATGCCCAAGATGTAGCCATGCAGCTTCTGTTAAACTGCAAGTCCCTGATAGCTTTCAGGCACAGAATACACATACCTGCTTTAGGTTGTATATTTTATATTGTACTTAGGCCCCACCACAAGCAGGTGTAAGCTGCCAATTTGTTCCCTTGAAAATGATTTGGTAGCTTATCTACCCATATATGGTGCCCTCCAATGGGCCTACCATTGTCTACATTACCTACATCTTGCTGGCCATTATTTGGCTCAGCTGCAAGTGCATTACCATTAATAGCTTATATTTAAAAATTAAGGGTTTTATGTTTGGAACACCTTTGGAGTTTACTTGTGTGCTGCAAAAATTCCAGCACAGGGCTGTAACAACATCTAGAGAGGAAATAACTATAAGTGAAAGTGTGCAGACTAAAGGATGCATTGAGGGGGTCTTAAATTAATAATTGCTGATATAGCAGGATTCATTTTCTGTTTAAAGACCGTACAACTATATTCCTCTTTTTAATGATGGAGCATAACAAAGCTACTGTATATACTTCAAACTTCTTAGCTCCTTGCATTGCAGTTTAGATTCCACTATTATTTTATCTCCGTTAAAAACAGGGGTCAGACCCAACTTCTCCCAGGTTTGAGCATAATTGTCAGCTGTCTATAGGTGTACACGGTAAGGGCTCTCTTTTTTCCCTGCCCCACTGCTATATACATATTAAAACATTGTCCGGGAATTATACTGTTCCACGTGTACCTTTCACTGTGTCAGGTTTTATCAGCACATGTTTATCTGAAGCTTATGCACACATTGTCATCCAGTTACTTCCCCCCTGAAATCTGAACCTGTTATCAGGACTCTGCACTCCTACCTCTGCAGTCAGCCCTCATCCATGCGCTATTAAACTTAATTATCGGTGGAATTTTTTAGCTCAGTGAATTTACGTGGCCATACAGGGCAGATTTAATCTACCACCGATTAGGCAGCTTATTTGCCCATAGGCACGATAGGCCGATTGGCCCACCCGAACAATATTTGGGCAAAAATTAGCCAGATGTCAATCAGACTGGATTGATTTTTCCATTGGATTGAGGACCATGTCGGCTTGTTGATTAATCAGATTAAGCCTGATATTGCCTACCATAAGTGGGCATATCGGGGGAAAGATCCGCTTGTTTGGTAACCTCTCCAGTTGAGCAGATCTTAACACTCATAGGGTTAGTTCCATTTAGGTCAATGGCCCCCTGGAAAGTTCCCTGCATACACCTATGCAGCTTCCCATAATTTCTATGGACAAACCCTAGTTTAGAGTCTCCTGGGCATATTTATTAAAGGTTTAAAATAGAAACTGTTAAAATAATGATTTATTTTTATAGTGCTGATATAGCCTGCAACATCTTATATTATAAGCCATTTCCCCAGGAAGCTTACAATAAAAAGACCCTATAAAAAATGTTACAAGTTTTATCAGAATCATTTAACTTTCTTTTATATTTTTAGAATGTCATTAGAAAGCAGAGTGCCAGAAAAAGTCCACATACACACATACAAAATCCTTGCATATATTTCCCTGACTTACAATGAACCAGCATCGTACTGCACTTGGACTGACTTGGAGGGGGCGGATGGAGGTCAGGTGTCTAGCACAGGACCTAAAGTCATCCCAGACCCTAACCCTGTCCTCAGCCACTTTGTCCATATAATTCATTAGTTAGTTAATGTAATGCATCCATTCACTTGATTGATCTCTGACATATTGGTGTTACACCTTCCCAGAAGAGTCATAAATAAAGCAGATAAGAGAGCATGTCCACTACTGATTCCTTCAAAACTTGACACTGGGAAACCCTCTCCATTTTCTTTTTGTTTCAACTGAAAGAGGTATTTAAAATGTAATGCTGTTGTTTGGCCTGCAGAAATAAATAAATAATACACCTCAATATCCATATCATAATGACCTTATGCTACATTTAACAGATAATGCCTCCTGAGTTATTTTCTGCCTGAACAGTGGTATCAGGTTGTATTAAATTATCAAGCCATATGCTAGGTTGACCTGATCAGCTACACAAAAGGAGCAGAAGGTGAACACGTGGGAGTGGTTGAAAATACTACTGCTTGGGTTACATGTCGGGTTACAGGAGAATGAGAACACGACTTACACTTGAAAGGACAACTAAAGCTTTAAACAAAATATGGATGCAAATGCTTTATTTTGTATATTAAACTTCATGTAAAAGTATAGTGGTCCAAAGCCCTATAACAGTGTTGATCTATGACTTCAATGTTGTCCACTACAGCTTTCAATCTTATTATTAGGCCATTTCTTGAGTTTCAGTGGCACTGCACATGCTCAGTGTGCTCTGGGATGCTGCTGGGAAACTAACCTTCAGGGTCATTATAAACATGTTACAGGAGCCCAAAACAAAAGGTGTAGCATTTTTGGCTTAATTCTTTGTTGAACTGTACCTCTCCTTTAAAAGGACAGAGGCCACCCCTTTAGACTAGAAGAAAAGAACTTTCATTTGAAGCAACGTAGGGGGTTCTTCACAGTCAGGACAGTGAGGTTGTGGAATGCACTGCCGGGTGATGTTGTGATGGCTGATTCTGTTAATGCCTTTAAGAATGGCTTGGATGATTTTTTGGACAGACATAATATCAAAGGCTATTGTGATACTAAGCTCTATAGTTAGTATAGATATGGGTATATAGAATTTATGTGAAAGTAGGGAGGGTGTGTATGGATGCTGGGTTTTCATTTGGAGGGGAGTGGGCAGGGCATGTGACACTGGAGGACAGGCTCATGACATCAAGGGGTAGTAGTAGGGGGCCACTATTCTTGTGTGTCTTAAAAAGTGCCACATAATCTTATTTTACTATAATAATAATGCATTGTTAAAATTTCAGTATTGCGTATACACCTAATGCTATATACAAATAAAGTTATGCAAACATACATACAGTTTTGGTTTTTGCAAACCTCTTCATAACATAAGCACCAGAAACAGTTATTCTGCATTTTTCGCTTTGAATGTGGCCATTTAATGTAATTGTAACTTTATTTGGCTTATTTGTATTTTTGTCTTTTGGCAAAAAAAGAAAAAATGATTACAGTAAACTGGTGCAGATACAGTAATGAAAGCAAATATATGATTGGTTATTAGGTTATTCTTATTACAAAATGCTTCTGGAAGATCATTCTGCTAAAAAAAATCCGTATGGGGGTTTCCTGTATAAGCTGTTACTGCACGCACAAGGGACAGATTTACTTGAGGGCAATTTACAATTCGCTAGCCATACCGCCCGCAGGGATATTGCCAATTTGCTACCGAGCACAGGCATCCCTTCGCTAGCGAAAGAGACAGACTCTAGCAGTCATTCGCCAGTCGACTTCTCACTTTGGTTTTTTTTCACTTCTGTTACTTACATCATGTTTTCTGAGTGGAAAAATAAAGTTCAAAAAACACTGGTGTCTTTTCCTTTTTTCAGGGTGATAGGCTGCAAAAGTTCTTAAAATTTTTTTTTGTGTAACCGGTTTCCTCAATACATTTTCTAACATATGGAACATTATTTTACAGTGGGCATTATAACAACTCTATTGACTTTATGTCCAGGGTTCCCTGGACATGTCTACTTATCAGTGTAAATGTAATGTATTAGATGAAACTTGTAACATAAAGACATCCATTCAACTTTAAATTTTCCACTGTATGCAAATGATCCTGAGCGCAAGACCGCTAACGAATTTGCACTAGGCAGAATTGAACACTATTGCATCTTCGCTTTGATTTGCTCACATTGCTCACATTGCCGAAGTAATGCTAGCGAAAATTTGCATTTCAGTAAATTAGCGTCCTAGCGAATTTTCGCCTGGCGAAGTGTTGCGATGGGTGCAAAGTGGTCACTAGCAAATATGAACAATGCAAAGTGCCACCTCCTTTTTAATAGCTTTATTGTATTTTCCACTAACTTCACACAAAAGTCCAAGCTATAGCACAGCTATTAATTATAGTTGGAACCGCACACAGGTAAAGGACACATCTGCTCCATTAATCAAGCTGTCCTTTCAGATGTTATAACATGGCTATGCTGAAATTATGTGAATTTGCATAACTCTATTTTAAACTACATTTTTTTTACTTTGATCCATTTTTCAGTGCCCTCCAAACGAAGGTTCTTTGATTTAGCTATAAAAAGAATACCCATGACATAAATATGAATTACCATTTTCTTAAAGAATAATTCAAAAGGGTTGGGAATTGATATTCTTTTGCCTTTTCCACTGTGTCATAAGATTCAAGGCATCAATAAGACAGCTTTTTAGTTCTCGCTCTTTGAAAATGTCTCATGCTGCTTAGGTTGGTCGCACGATGCTTTATAATTCCATAGATCCCAAAGAGTAAACATACTCTATCCACCCAGTAAGCATGGAACTAATGCATACTGACATTTCTGGTGAAAATGCATAAACCTCATATATAAGGTACATAAGCATTTCAAGCCTGCCCTGCATAACAGCAGGATTACTGTTGTCCTTCAGGTATAGTTACCATGTAAAAATGCAGGAGTTGTGAACTTGTGCCAATGATTGTGAGGTTCAAAAGAAATGTCTGGCGGTACTGTTTGGGAGGGGGAGGTCTTAACTTAAAAAACCTAAAAGTTAACTTTTAGTATGATTTAGAGAGTGATAATCTGAGTGATAATCTGAGACAATATGCACCTGGGTTTTAAGTTATTTAGCTTTTTATTTCTCAGCTCACCAGACTCCAGTGACAACAATCTGGTTGGTAGGGTCCAAATTACCCAACTGTAACGCAGGGTATCCCAAACTCAGAACAGACTCCACAGACCTGGTTGCGGCTCACTCTTCCGCCTACAACAGCCGCCTTTGGCTTCGGGACTAGCCCCCTGCTACTCGATGCAGCCAGGAGAGACCCAAGGAGAGGCCCAAGGAGAGAGTTCTGAGCAAGCATGGGAACCAAGCATGGGATTGTAGAATGGGAAAAAAGGAGCGTAGTCGAAATCCAGGCCAGGTCAGTAACAATCAGTCAATGTGGTACAGATAAGAATAGTCGCGGTCACAGGCTGGGTCAAACACACCAAAACTGCAGTACACAACAGAATCCAAGAGAGTAGTCGAAAACCAGGCAATAATCAGGACAGGCAGCAAACTAGTAGTAATCAGGGTCAGTATCACAACAAGAAAACAGAGAAAACACACCCAGGAACTATAAAAATAGACCTAATGTTGGGCACTGACAATTGACGCCTGCGCCTTTAAATATTTGAATTTCGCATCAATGCGCAATGACGTCATGGCGCTGGTGAGCATAACCCGGCATACGTGACAGGGAAAGACAGCATGCATTGGTGCGCAGCCACTTTAACACTGAAGGCGTCCACCTGAAATATAAAAGACTGGAATATGAAAAGGAGAGGACCTGAATAGAAGATGAGTAAGAAAAGGTAAAAAACAATAAAATTGTAGCCTTACAGAGTCACTGACCCCCATTTGAAAGCTGGAAAGAGTCAGAAGAAAAAGTAATAATTCAAAACAGCTAAAAAAAGAAGACCAATTGAAAAGTTGCTTAGCATCGGCCATTCTATAACATACTAAAAGTTAACTTATAGGTGAACCACCCCTTTAAGGTGGCCATACACAAGCTGATGACCATGTTGTCCAGATATCGATTTTGTGATTGGATTGAGGCTGCATCTGCGGTCGTGTCCCAACTGACTGTTTAGTTACAATTATGATCTGATCGTTGGGCCGAGATAAGCCCGATATTGCCCATCTCATGGTGGGCATATTGGTGAAATATCTTCTTGTTTGGCAAGATCTTTACATGTTCTTTACATGTATGTCCAACTTGCATGTTATCCTTGCATGTGCAGTCAGCTTGCAGTACCGCTCAACATTCCTGTTATGGGCAGACAGTTTTTCAGAAGACTATTCTTTAATAGGCAAAATATAGGCCATTTCAAGCAATTTAGATTAAGGATACAAAATATCCTTGCATTATAAATTCAAGGATAATTTGTATCTTTAACCTAAACTGATGGGAATGGCCTAGTGTATATTTTCTGCATAAATGAAGCTATTGCTTGTTTAATACTGCATGTAGTTAAAATGTTCTTATGACCACCTTTACAGGGTTATGTGACTTACATAACTTTCAGAAATGTAACTTACATATTAAGCAATGACAACAGTAAATTCCATGGACCCTCACTGAACTGACTGACTTAGCACATTAATTAATTGAACAATTTGTATGAACCTGTTATTATAGAGCAGCAGCATCTGTTTATATTGGAAACTATTTACTAAATTATATGAGCTATCATATACATACAGTATATATCATATACTTTTCATCAGTGGTATAACTAGTTATTGGGCCCCCACAGCAAGATCATTGGGCTCCTAAACTTTGGTAAAACAACATTTTTCATAAGTATATATTATCAATCAGAGTCCCACTAGGGTCCCCAACAGTTCCCAGGACACAGCAGTTGCAGGGTCTGTTTCCTCTATAGTTACACATACATTTCATTAAAATGACTGGAGTCAGTACCATACTAGCTGTGGTTGAAAAAACATCAAGTTTTGTCTTAGCAAAGTGTACCTAATTGATAGCTGGGTTTTTTTATTTAATGCATACAAGAGCATGGCCAAAGATTTTGACACTATACTCTTATGCTCCTGGGGGCCCAGACAAATGACTTTGTATTTATTTGTGTTTTCTGTTCATAGTACCTGAAGATCTTATGAAGTCTATTTGAAAGTAAGAGTAAGGTATATAATTAATACTTTCCTAGATTTCTGTGGTCTGATACATAAAACATTTCAGTTTATGAATATAGGGCAAAATTCTCAGTGTTGGAGTACAGAGAAATGCCATGTGAATACATTAATGATGTTAATTTTACTGTTCTTTTAATCTAAATGGTTACAATGTGCATTGGTGTAACTGTTTTAGAATTCGTTTTTTAAGGCCCCTTGAAAGGGTGTGGCAATAAAAGTATATAAATAGAAACATTTTTGATTGAAACATGTGAAACACTTTCTGTAATGCCAGAAGTGCACTGAAAACACAGGGGCTCTTCAGTTAAATGCCTTTGCTAATTGTAACATTATCTAGACATTTCTTTGAATATTTTTACAGTTTGACAGGCTGATATAAAAGCAGCAACTTGCAGATGTACATGAGGGCTTGTTATATGGTCACTGGGGATCATTTATAAAGTTCGGGCATCGCATATTTATTCGCAAATGGTTGTATTGTCCATGCTTTTTCCTGAACGCTAATATATTGCACTGCCTATCATTTCGCCTATCATCCGACTGGCTTTTTAAATTCAGAATGTCCTGTAAATTGGTTACGGTATATACAATGGAATCTAACTCCAATTATCATAATCTGTTTTGTAAAAAAAGGATCATACATATTTTTTTTTTTGTAACATATTTTATTTCACATCAAAGAAGAAAATACAAAGCAATAGCATGTTTGGTACAGTCATTACACGTGGAGGCCACATACATATTTTTGTACAGGACATTCTGAATTGAGAAAGCCAATAGAATGACCAGTGAAATGTCTTCAAGGAAAAAGAAAAATAGAGCAAGTACATTTGATTTGACTTATAACTATATATATTGTACCTGTGATGTCATCCCTGAATCTGTTAAAAGGCCCAAAGGGCAATGCCTAGAGGGATAGATATTAAGGGTAGTGGTAGACTGCCAAAAGTATCCAATTGTTTTAACTGTTTTCTCTTACCTAGCCCTACCAGTGTGTTGAGATGGCAAATTGATGATTTATTTTTAACAATGGCAGCAGGAATGAAAATATCTAACACATTAGTCAGGGCAGCAAAAATGGCAGATACAGCCCCAAGTCTGGGACTCAGTCTTCTGAACCTGAGAATATAAACTGTTTTTCACAGATTAAGATTAAGGTCAATGTGGCCATTATCACATTGATTGGGCCAAAACAACTGAAACCAATGTATGTAGGATCCAAACAATGCCTTTTAATGTCATGTCATAAGGAAAATGCTCTGGACCTCACAGCGAAAGCCTTTCTGGGTTCCCTAAATTCTCTGAGGATATAACCTGTTTTGCACAGATTAAGATTAAGGTCGATGTGGACCAAAACAACTGAAACCAATTCAAGCAGGATCCAAACAGTGCTTTTTAAAGGAGAAAGAAAAAGGCGCTCTTCGATTGAGGGTGCCAAAAGTTAGGCACCCCAAATTGATCGCATTTACTTACCTGACACCCCAGGCCGGTGTTTATATCAGCAGAAAACTGCACCGGCCCAGGGTTCTTCCAGCGAGCACCACCGAGCCATCTGCTTCTGGCTTCTTCTTTTTTAGTGCAGGTGCTCATTCGCAGTAGCGGGAAAAGCCAAACTTTAACAAAAAGTTGACTACTTTGTTCTACTGCACATGCGTCTGCCTCAGGAAATTTGAAGAAAGAAGAAGAAGGAAGCCAATCGATCCGTGATGCTCGCTGGAAGAACCCCCGGACCGGTGCAGTTTTTTGGTGATAGGAGCACCTGCCTCGGGTGTGAGGTAAGTATATATAATCACTTGAGAGTGCCTAACTTTTGGCAGCTCCAATTGCATATGCCTTTCTTTCTCTTTTAACATTTAATGGTTACATGTGTGGAAGACAGAGGACACATAATGACACCAATGTTTTTTCTGGTCCAAAAACATTTTTTTTCATTGGCAAAACAAAATGCATGCTACAATTATGGCGCAAATTGTTAGTTTTAATATAAGGTTGTTTTACTAAATGTATAATAATAAGAACAATAATGTTTTGGAGAAAAAGTTTTATGACTTTATGACAAAATATTAACTGTAAAATAAATCTCGATCCGTGCTTAAAATGTTACCATCTGAGTGGTTCAAGAGGGGTACGCATAGCTAGTGCAGTAAGTGCAATAGCGCTCTCTGCACTAGCAGAGCCAAAGTTCCTAAAGTTTTTAAAAAATGGTATTTGGCTCTTAAAGTTACAGAAGTGGGTTTTTTCCACCCCTGGTAACTGGCCGCTCACTGTCGCAGGAGGCAAGGTTCTCACAAGGTTCTCAAGCACAGGAGCCCTGTGGTTAATATTCCCTCTAACGTCTCCTAGGTTGTGTCTAGAAAAAGATTATTTTCTGCATACTTTTTTAAACCCATGTGTGCACTTTCAAACAAACAATGTGTTCAAGTCAGAATAAATGTGTGCACCACAATTTATTGCATGCACTGGCCTCATTTGTCTGGGCATGCACGAGCCACAAGGATACATAACCTATGATGTTAATTTCTGCAACTGGTTACTCTAAAGTTAATATTTTTCCAGTTTTTTCAACTTGCAAGTTGCCTGCTAAATATGTATTTGTTATCAGTAGAGATGTGCTGAATGTAAAATTTTTGGGTTTGTCTCAGTACCCCACAAAGTAAGATAGTTGAATGCCAAAACACCATGGAATTTGCACATATACCAAAAATATGAAATGTTGTGTATGGTGATCCCCCAATCCTAACAGGTATTCTTAATAGAAAAAATAGAATAGAATTTATTAATCTAAGACCTGTACAAGAATTTGAAGACCCGCCTTGTGTTTGAAAGGGATCTAAACATGAAAACAGAGAGGGGGTGTTTGCCATGGGTAAACCAAAATGAGATTTGAACAACGTACATTACCTCTGCCAAAGTTAGCCCACGGCTCTTTTGCAACAAGTATACATATTCAAAATGTTTGTCTTAGTAGCAATTTTTTGTAGGTCATCTCCAATTCCTGTATATTATAGTTAACCCTTGTTTTTTTGTCTATGGTCATTTAAATTGCAGAATTCATTGCCTGTAACAATTTAGAGCAATTCAGATGAGGCACTTGTATCTTTGTATGCATTAATCCTGGGTAATCTAGTAAAAATTCCTTCTGCCACATTTTTAAGCAGTTATCTGGGTGTCAGGATTAACCACGTGTTGCATAACACAAGTAAAGTGGGTATTTGCCTTGATGATAGGCTGGGAACGTGTAGTTGAGTTAAGAGGTTATTTTAATAATGAAGGCAGACAATACAGCAGGGTCAGTGTAGGTATCAGAAAATACACAAGTCCTTTTTACCGGGCCAGTGCTCGGAGGGAGGCAATCAAGGAAAGTCCAACAAACAAGCCGAGGTCTGGGCAGGCTGAAGACAAGTAAGAATTCAAAGAACAGGCCATGGTCAAACCAGGAGATCCCATCTTCCATTTGCTTAATAGTGTCCACTGTTTTTTAAAGGGGACTTGCTGTCACCCTAAGAAGTAATTTCAAATCCTATTTTATGATGGTCAAGCAAAATAATCTTCACTTACACAATGTATATTTTTTAAATCTTGTTTCTTTTAGTCTTGGAATTCACAATAACAGCAAGCAGGCAGCCACCATTTGGACACTGTTATTAAGGCAAGCTTTGCTGCATCATGCCAAAATCTTGTTTATGTGCCAAAACGGGGTACCTGATGAACATGCCCATGCACAGGCTACACAATTAGACAGTGAGGAGGGAGTGGGAATGTGGGGAGATAAGTAACATCTAGGAAGTGAAAATGCCTGTCCCACCTCTATGCCTAAGAGGCAATATATGACAGCTGAGATTTTTAAATACCTTTATAACAGGTAGGGATGTTTTAATAAAAACTTTGGGTTTGATGTTTAATTTGAAATGGACTTTTATTATACAGCTTTTTATGTCTGGGTGAAAGGTCCCCTGTAAAGAAATTAATCAATGAGTGTCTATGGCTCATTATTCTGAAAATTAAGATATTTAATATTTATGTATTGGTTTTTAGATTGCAATGGGTATTCGTGCCAATTTCAGTTTTGTAGATTAATAAGGGCTGTGGTGGCCATGGATTTTGTTCTTACTAAGCATACAGAAATTTTTAGTGCAAACTATGTTGCTTGCTTACATGTACATTGCATATCTCTAAATAACCTTGATGATCTTGTGGTAGCCTTAAAGGGATCCTGTCATCGGAAAACATGTTTTTTTCAAAACGTATCAGTTATTAGTGCTACTCTAGCAGCATTTTGCACTGAAATCCATTTCTCAAAAGAGCAAACAGATTTTTTTATATTCAATTTTGAAATCTGACATGGGGCTAGACATTTTGTCAATTTCCCAGCTGCCCCTGGTCATGTGACTCGTGCCTGCACTTTAGGAGAGAAATGCTTTCTGGCAGGCTGCTGTTTTTCCTTCTCAATGTAACTGAATGTGTCTCAGTGGGACATGGGTTTTTACTATTGAGTGTTGTTCTTAGATCTACCAGGCAGCTGTTATCTTGTGTTAGGGAGCTGTTATCTGGTTACCTTCCCATTGTTCTTTTGTTTGGCTGCTGGGGGGAAAAAGGGAGGGGGTGATATCACTCCAACCCAGCAGTACTACCCAGTACTACCCAGCAGTACAGCAGTAAAGAGTGATTGAAGTTTATCAGAGCACAAGTCACATGACTTGGGGCAGCTGGGAAATTGACAATATGTCTAGTCCCATGTCAGATTTCAAAATTGAATATAAAAGACTCTGTTTGCTCTTTTGAGAAATGGATTTCAGTGCAGAATTCTGCTGGAGCAGCACTATTAACCGATTCATTTTGAAAAAAATTTTTTTCCCATGACAGTATCCCTTTAATTCACATATCAATATGCAAACAGCATGGCCAAGTAAATGCCAGGGCAGATTTATTAAAAATTAATTTGGGCAATCCAGAAGAATTACAGTAGTTCAATCTAATTCCTGTCAGAAGTGTCAGGAAAGCGTTACGAATTTACACATTTATCAATACAGAAAAATGTGTCAATCTGTCAGTATATGTTTCACTGCCTTCAGAAATCTTTCCAGTTTCATGTTAAACAGTTTGGAGTCGGTATACATAAGAAACATAATTAGAATTTGTGATCAGTGATTCAGTGATCAAGAAGAGATTAACAGATTATACTTGAAAATAAAATGACACAAGCTGATGTGTGTAAATTCTTTTGATTCCTGGTGTAAGGTTGATGGCAGACGGTACTATTGCCCCCCACAAATAATCTCCTGCAGCACGGGTGCAAGGCAAATTGGGGCTACTATGTGATGCATATAGGATGCAGATATTTTACCTCCGCGATTCCATTACAGTAGGAATCACAGACATCAAAATGCATACCTTCAACATCAATTACAAGCAGCTTGCTGAAATATTGGAGCAGCACCTACTAACTAATACAAAGGGGTACTAAACTGATTTAGTGGCAGCCAAATGGCAAAACGATTTCAAGATGCAAGCAACATTGTCTGATGCTACCAACCTCTAAAGAAATGATGATAGCAGATGATGATGACATGCAGGTAACCAAATATAAAGAGAAAAATAAAAGGTAAATGTTTAGCGACACTTAGGGGCCGATTCACTCAGCTCGAGTGAAGGGTTCGAATGAAAAATACTTCGAATTTCGAAGTATTTTTTGGGTACTTCGACCATCGAATTGGTTAAATTCGATCGAATTTGATCGAAGTCGAACGAAATCGAACGATTCGAAGTAATAATCGTTCGACTATTCGACCATTCGATAGTCGAAGTACTTGCCCTTTAAAAAAAACTTCGACCCCCTACTTCGGCAGATAAAAGCTACCGAAGTCAATGTTAGCCTATGGGGAAGGTCCCCATAGGCTTGCTAAGCTTTTTTTGATCGAAGGATTTTCCTTCGATCGTTTGATTAAAATCCTTCGAATCGTTCGATTCGAAGGATTCAATCGTTCGATCGAACGAAAAATCCTTCGATCGTTCGATCGCAGGATTTGCGCTAAATCCTTCGACTTCGATATTCGAAGTCGAAGGATTTCAATTCGAGGGTCGAATTTCGAAGTATTTTTAACTTCGAAATTCGACCCTTCGTGAATCGGCCCCTTAAAGTTAGAATGATGGAAGTGCTTAGTTCTGAAATAACGGTAATGTCTGACTGTGAGCTGCAAGTTGTTGATCACCCTCAGAATTTCAGAAGAAATTATACAAGCCTTCACTAGACAAGAAAGTGTACAGGCACATTAGCAACCTGTGCATCTGCTGTTTCACCCTTCTATACATATATAACTTTACTGAAGTGAAACATTAAAGCCTCATTGGTCTTAGATACAACAAAAATGCCCTCACTTTTCCCAGGTTTAGATAACTTGTAGAACTCTTTCAGCTGCCAGGGGTTTTGCTGAGAATTATAAACTGTAGTTGCATAGCTTCACTATCTGTATCTTACAAATATGTTGCTCAAATAACATATTTTAGTATAGTACACTGCCTTCCCAATAAAGACAATTACTTTTGCAAGCTTTTTGCCAGGGAAATTTACTAATCAAACCATAACCTTGACTCTCTGTGGATGTAGCAGAATAATTCTATTAGGAGATGAAATACCTTAATACTGTGCCGTTTAATGGATTTTTGGAATCCACCTTGATCCTTGTGAATATGTTCTCTCTCACTCCTGCAGAAAATGACCACACTTATCTCAAGAACATCAGGTGGCCAATGTACTCAAATGATAAGCAGAGATAATCTAATTTCAAGCATACTGGCATGCTAGATGCTAAAATATAGCTGTGCTAAATAAAGCCCCAGACTTCATATGGACTGTTAAAGATGTAATAAAATTTAATTTAGACTATCATTTTCAAGTAATTTTATAAAACAAAATGTAAGTGCATATTAGTAATTCACTTTCCAAAATAATTTTCTTCAGCTGGCTCTTACTCCTATTTTATAGGATTTTCTATATGGGTTTGGTAACAACTGTTAGAGACTGAATGGCGCCATATTTTGTGTTTACTGCCTGCAGTATTTGTTCTTATAAATAGTTCACAATTTGAGATAGTGTAAGGAAGCTGAAGGTTGAAAAACATGTCATTAGATACACAATTTGGTGTTCATAATCCTTTTTAAGATACATGCTCCCTAACAGGTATATTAAATACAGTAAAATTTCAAACAATTAGGACTACCAAGGCAATGTGACAATGGTTATTAAAACCCACAGCATTTTGGGGTGAATGGCTCAACCCTTCCTCTAGTTTTTGATTCACTTGTTCCAAATGTATGTTTGTATTATCTTTAAAATGCTGCACTCACTTAGGACATGGCTACCAAGCACCACATTGGGGGCCACCACAAACATTTTATTCCCACCCCATTAACTAGACACAGCCACACTTGCACAGATGGCAATAGTTTTAATCAACAATATAACAGAAATATAGACATGAAAAGGGAGGAAAACATTTTTGTAAAATGCACAACGGGAATTTGGGTGGGTGCACAAAACCAATAGAAACAATGCATGGAACACAGCACCAGGTCACATTGTGTCACCAACAAGGCCCTAACCAAGCCCAAATGTCTGCTAGGTCATTTTTTATCCTATTTAAAGGTGTATTTAAAGGTGCACCATGATTTGAGGTGACCAGTCAATGATCCTGAGATAAGAGAAGCAATTATTATTATTTATAATAGTTTCCTAGAGTATGTCTATGAAGATTCTCGTTTATCCAGGTCATGATATACAGTATCTAGTAGAATTAATTCAAAGGCAACAGGACATTTTTTTCTTGAAAATGTTTCACCATCATTCGAGTGGCTTCTTCAGATAAACTAGATACTGTTTCCTAGAATATGTAACAATCTTGCTTCCTCCTGCCATAAGGCCCTGCTTCTTTGCTCAAGTAACAGTATGACATAGCAGTGTGTCCAGATATTCTCATGTCTGAACATAAAGAACCATGCTCAATTAAGTTCATTGTTCTCTAGTGGTTCTGTGACTGAGTAACAGCATAGTTGCATTATTTCAAGTGGTTTTCATTGCATGGTAGGGCACTGCAAGCTTCATGTATGTATGTATATTTAATTTATGTATATCAAGCTACATAGATGTAGCTCAGCACTGTATTCGGTAGATCAACAAATGAATAGGACAGGGAACAATATTATAGATACAAATAAATACAATGTCCATTTACATTCAAGATTAGGTGTAAAGGTGTCCATAGAGGCACAGATTTGATTGTACAATATTCGGTGTGTATGGTGGGAGATGAGACGACTGATCCAAAAGACTGCTCACACAGGTCGGAAAATTTTGTTCATCACCCGGTGTTTACTGCTGAATCATCACATACAGGTAGAATTCTATTGTTTCTATCTGTATATCTGACGATTCATCTCTAAGGGGAACATTTACTATTGGTCGAATATCGAGGGTTAATTAACCCTCAATATTCGACTATCAAAGTAAAATCCTTCAACTTCGAATATCGAAGTCGAAGGATTTACCTCATTTACTTTGATCGAACGATCGAACGATCGAAGAAAAAATTGTTCGATCGAACGTTTAAATCCTTCGAATCTAACTATTCAAAGGATTTGAATCCATTGATCGAAGGATTTTCCTTCGATTAAAAAATGCTTAGAAAGCTTATGCGGAAGGTCCCATAGGCTAACATTGATGCTCGGTAGGTTTTAGTTGGCGAAGTAGGTAGTCGAAGTTATATTTAAAGAGACAGTACTTCGACTATCGAATAGTCGAACGATTTTTAGTTCGATTCGAAGTTGTAGTCGAAGGTCGATGTAGCCAATTCGATGATCGAAGTAGCCGAAAAAAAACTTCGAAATTCAAAGTTTTTTTCATTCGAATCCTTCACTCGAGCTTAGTAAATGTGCCCCTTTATGTCTGTAATGAAAATGACTGATTGTAATTGTTAGGTCTACAGCAACCGTTAGTGTTAAGAGACAAGAGGGAAAGGATTCCTGCTGCATAGAGTTTACAGTCTAAGGGATATATTTATCAAAAAGTGAAGTTAGAGATTGCCACAGTCCTCTAGAATGAAATTCTGCCACTCTCCATTAATTTCTATGGGGTTTTGAAAGGTATATTTATCAAAGGATGAACTTTCACTTTCACCCATTGATAAATATTCCTTTAAAAATCCACTCTAGAGGACTGTGGCGATCTCTAACTTCACTATATGATAAATAAACCCCATCTTGTCAAACTTGTAGTTTTGGGACTGTTGTGAGGGATGGTTAAACCAAAGAGATATTTAAAAAAAAAATCTGAATTGGTGAGGCCCTATGGAGTGAGCATGTGTGGCACAATAATATAAGCTACTTGCATTGCACAACAAAAGGTTGCCATATTCATTATTTCAGCCAAAAACTGAAGGCCAGGTTTAAGTGACAAGAACCACACATGTACATGTAAACAAGCTTTTCCACAGAACATGTTTTATCAGGGGTGACTTTGGTACAAACTATATATTAACATCATTTACTTAGATGCTGTATGTATATAACTATATGTATACATCTCTCTCTTCGTAAATATATTTCCGGGGGGCTTTAAAAAGAAAGAGTTTACACAGTTACACAGATTTTTTTTCTGCTCCTACAGCCATTTTTTTGTGATTAAGAATTTAAGGGACTGCTGCCCCATTTGAGGAATAATATTTTGTGAATTTTTTTGGGATAATTCCCTATAGTTAAATGCAATGCACTTGTAGTATGCCACTGTAATGTTTGAAAAACAGCTCGGTACTGAAAATCCACAAATTATTTAACCAGTAAGATTTACAGGATTATATCATTTGTCATAGTTGCAATTTACATATCTGGTTTTCTGTGGATGCTTAAGGATAGCACAGGGGAGCACAGTTACTTTTTGTTAAATATTCTTCAAATACTTTTGCTAAATGTTATTCTATTTTAATGGCAGTAATACTTTAAAGTTTAATTTTTTCAAACGTGTTTTGTTGAGAGATTGATATGTTCCAGAATATTAACATTTGTAACTTCTTTATAAATTGATTCTTATTTAAAGTATATTTTCTCTGTTTATGCTCTCGCTAGCATTTGTGGTGTGATCACCATGCTCCTCATTCCATAAAAAATATAGTAGGGGTCATTTACAACTGATGACACAGTTAAAGGCCAGCAAAAATCACCACATCCAGTTGTACCCACTCACTATAGTCAAAATGAGCTTTTTGCACTTCTGCTTTATATATATATATATATGTGCGTGTAACTCTGGAACGCTATATATATATATATATATATATATATATATATATAGCGTTCCAGAGTTACACGCACACCGTGTTGAAAAATAATAAATTATTTATTAGCACATTAATGCATCCGCATCGACGTTTCGGTTCATGGTCTTGAACCTTTCTCAAGATGCTGTACCATATAAATTAGCAATCAAGTTACAAAATTTAAACCAAACAAAGTCCCGCCCATTCAGTGACACCACGGCAAATGATTGGTGAATTCCAATATATCAATTATTACAAATAAAGCGATATAACATTAAATATATATACAATATCAAACTTATAAAGAAAGGAAAAAAGGAAAACCAAAATTTGTCAAATGGCTCAAATGGAGTCGGATCTTATAATTTTGCAGAATTTAACGCTGGTCAAGAAAACAATTAAGTGAGCAATACTCATTAAGTCCATTAGGAGAAATAGTACCAAGATTGATCCAAAAGGATTCACGTTGCAGTAATAGCCGGGAACGGTTTCCACCCCGACGAGGTGCCGGGACATGGTCAATTGCTAAATATTTAAAAGTGGGTAGCCCGTGTCCCATCTCCAGAAAATGTTTGGCCACTGGTTTAGTGGTTTTGTTGTCTCTAAAAGCAGTGTTAATTGCCGATCTGTGGCCATCAATGCGTAATCTAAGCATCATATCTGTCTTGCCGACATACGACAATCCACAAAGACAAGTAATCAAATAAATGACGTGTGTAGTTGTACACGTGATATGATGTCTAATCAAAAATCGATGTCCTGTTCGAGGATGTACAAAACTTGTCCCAGGTGTCATATATCGGCAAGACAGACAAGAAGGGCATCTAAAACAACCACACTTGTTTGAGGATAGCCATGTTGGGTCTGGTTTAGGAGGTACATAACTATTGACGGGTTCTCCCACAACTAATAGATCTCTCAAATTTTGACCCCTACGAAATCCAAACATAGGGGGGTTGGGACTAATCATATCCAACCGTGGATCAGCTTTAATGATCTTCCAGTTCGACCGAACCGCTTGTTGGATGGAAGGGGATAAGTGATTAAACTGTGTAGAAAGTATTAAAGGGCAGGAATTACTGTTTTGTTTTGATGGCGACACAATTCTATTTCTTGCTATATTAAGTGCTTTATCTAAATCTTTTTTGTGATAATGATGAATTATTAACCATGTGTCTCAATTTCAATTATTTCCGTTTTGAAGACCAATTTTTTAAACAAATTTCGGGGACATCGATGGGGGCGCCAATGGCCCCCTCTTATGCAAATTTATACATGCATCAATTTGAACAAACCCATATTTTGCCTAAATTCCACCATCATATTGTGATGTATAAACGGTTCATTGATGATATTGTATTAATTTGGAATGGTACGATTGAGAGCTTTGAAGGCATGATGACTGAACTGAACCAAAGTTCAGGTTCAATTAAGTTTACATCCAAATGTGGCAATGAATTAGAATTTTTAGACCTTAATTTAAAAATCAATGGGTCAAAAATGGGTCAAAATTGGAATATACTTTGTTCCGTAAGAAAACAGACCGCAACACCCTTTTACATGCTTCAAGTTGTCATGCCCCTGCCCTGAAACGATCATTACCAATATCACAGTATTGCAGGGTGTTGAGAAATAACTCTAGTCCATCCAATTGCGCAACACAACTCACACAAATGACCACACGCTTTTTGGAGCGTGGTTATCACAAAAAAGATTTAGATAAGGCACTTAATATAGCAAGAAATAGAATTGTGTCGCCATCAAAACAAAACAGTAATTCCTGCCCTTTAATACTTTCTACACAGTTTAATCACTTATCCCCTTCCATCCAACAAGCGGTTCGGTCGAACTGGAAAATCATTAAAGCTGATCCACGGTTGGATATGATTAGTCCCAACCCCCCTATGTTTGGATTTCGTAGGGGTCAAAATTTGAGAGATCTATTAGTTGTGGGAGATCCTGTCAATAGTTATGTACCTCCTAAACCAGACCCAACATGGCTATCCTCAAACAAGTGTGGTTGTTTTAGATGCCCTTCTTGTCTGTCTTGCCGATATATGACACCTGGGACAAGTTTTGTACATCCTCGAACAGGACATCGATTTTTGATTAGACATCATATCACGTGTACAACTACACACGTCATTTATTTGATTACTTGTCCTTGTGGATTGTCGTATGTCGGCAAGACAGACATGATGCTTAGATTACGCATTGATGGCCACAGATCGGCAATTAACACTGCTTTTAGAGACAACAAAACCACTAAACCAGTGGCCAAACATTTTCTGGAGATGGGACACGGGCTACCCACTTTTAAATATTTAGCAATTGACCATGTCCCGGCACCTCGTCGGGGTGGAAACCGTTCCCGGCTATTACTGCAACGTGAATCCTTTTGGATCAAAACTCTTGGTACTATTTCTCCTAATGGACTTAATGAGTATTGCTCACTTAATTGTTTTCTTGACCAGCGTTAAATTCTGCAAAATTATAAGATCCGACTCCATTTGAGCCATTTGACAAATTTTGGTTTTCCTTTTTTCCTTTCTTTATAAGTTTGATATTGTATATATATTTAATGTTATATCGCTTTATTTGTAATAATTGATATATTGGAATTCACCAATCATTTGCCGTGGTGTCACTGAATGGGCGGGACTTTGTTTGGTTTAAATTTTGTAACTTGATTGCTAATTTATATGGTATAGCATCTTGAGAAAGGTTCAAGACCATGAACCGAAACGTCGATGCGGATGCATTAATGTGCTAATAAATAATTTATTATTTTTCAACACGGTGTGCGTGTAACTCTGGAACGCTGTCTACTACAATCTATACACTGCACCCGAAATAATACATGAAGTGACGAGTGCGGACTTACACGGAAGCTATATATATATATAGTTACATAGTTAAAGGGGAACTCTGGCTTCCAAACCAAAATTTGATTAAGATAATATACCCATCACAGTTATCTGTTTCATCAAAAAGTATGAATAAATGGCAGTGTATTCGAGTCCAAATTACCCATTTTTATGTGAATCAGCATCAGATAATTTAGATTGCAATCTGGGCATATTGGTAAATGCATTGTGTCTTGTTCTTAGAGTGACTACTGACTGATAAACAACACAAAGCTTGCCAACCTGTCAGATATGTAATTTGCTATGCATTCATGCTATTGTTTTAGCTTAAGTACCATGTACTGCATGGGAAAGTTAGGCAGGCAGTGATGCCTGGAATCCTTTTCCAATCTCCTGCTGTGATTTTACAGGTTCCTATAATTCAAAATTGGAAATAGTCAGCTTTCATCAATTAAAGTGGACCTGTCACCCAGACATAAAATAGCTGTTTAATAAAAGTCCTTTTCAAGTTAAACATGAAATCCAAATTCTTTTTTTGAAATTAAAGTTCATAGCTATTGTAAACTTATTTAAAAATATCAGCTGTCAATCAAATATTGTCTGCCGCTCCTCTATTGCCTTAGGCATCGATGAAGAGCAGGCAATTACTTTCAGTTTCCATTCAGCACTTCCTAGATGTCACTGCTCTCCACACATTCTCACAGTTTTCTTAAACATTTAATTGTGTAGCCAGTGCATGGGGATAGACATCAGGCTCCACATTCTGGTGCGCAAACAAGATTCTGAGATTATGCAAGGCTTGCCTCAATAACAGTGTCCACAAAATGGCTCCTGCCTGCTTGCTATAATTATGAGTTCCCAAACCGCAGGAAACAAGATTCAAATAATTTATACAGTGAAATTGAAGTTAATTTTTGACTTAACGTGCTAAAATAGGATTTGGAATCATTTTTTTGGGTGACGGGTCCCCTTTAACATATATAAAGTACTGCAAGAAAAGTATATACTTATGTCATAGTAAATGAGTAAATATTCTTGTTAACTTATTTACAAAACATTAGGGGGCCCATTTACTTAGTTCGAGTGAAGGAATAGAGGAAAAATAGTTTGAATTTTAAATGGTCAATATGGCTACTTCGACCATCGAATGGGCTACTTTGACCTTCGACTACGACCTTCCAATTCGAACTAAAAGTCGTTCGACTATTCAACCATTCGATAGTCGAAGTACTGTCTCTTTAAAAAATTCTTCGACCCCCTAGTTCTCCACCTAAAACCTACCGAGGCCAATGTTAGCCTATGGGGAAGGTCCCCATAGGCTTCCTAACAATTTTCTGATCAAAGGAATATCCTTCGATCGATGGATTAAAATCCTTCGAATCGTTCGATATTCGACCCAAGGTAAATGTGCCCCTAGCTCTCGATCTGGGGTAGAGGGCATGAAATGTGGGCATTTATCAAGTGTAACTGTTCATTGGTTAGACATAACAGGCACTGAGCTTTTGATGCTTGTAGAGACTGCCTTAATTGATGCAAATATATTAACGGCTTCCCCATCCAATAGGAATTGGGGTATCCCAGGCGAATAGGATCCGTTATCCAGAAACTCATTATCCAGAAAGCTCTGAATTGTGGAAAGCTAACACCCATAGACTCCATTTTAATCAAATAATTAAAACATTTTAGTATCTCGTTTTTACCTATAATAAGAAAACAGTACCTTGTAATTGATCCCAGTTATTTTTTTTTTCCGAATTCTTTATTGAAGTTTTTATTGAATTTTAGATTTTCAGAAAAAAAAAAACAAGAAAACAAGTTCCAGGTTACATAATATATCAAAGACATTCCAGCGAATAGTAAAGTGTTAAAGTGTTGTATTGGACCAGGCAAGAAATATATTTATATAAGCGTTAACCTTTTAAATACAGAAAGTCCTGTCCTGATACATGAGGTACAGGAGAACTGCATGTGAATATTTACTGATAACAATAAAATAACAATTTTCCAAGCCTAATAAAGGCTACTGTCATTCTACAAAGCAAGCAAAGAAAGAAGGGGGGATAAAGGCGAGGGAGGGGGGCTGTTGCTCATTTGTGATTCAGTTTGAGTTATCAATGATGGTAGGTGCTCAGAGATCCATGTTGACCATATTTTGTTAAACTTTTTGGGGATATGCAGATATGTCAACTAGTAAAAGGGGACTGAGGCATTTACCTTTCCACCCACTGCTTCTTTTTTGTGGGGTTAGTTAGATTTTCAGTTAAGTGCAACGAGACTCTTGGTTTGGATAAAAAAGGTAGGACATAGAAGTGCCCTTTCCACTGGGTTAGGGTCAGTTTCCTCTACTTGGCTCAAAAGGAGTGTTGCTAGGTCCAAAGAGATTATTAATGCCAGAAGTCGACTTATTTCATTTGACACTCGATCGGATCAGAATGGATCCGATGCGGGCTGTCGGATAGCGGGACCGCATAGACAGATGCGGCCGCAATCCTATGGGTTTGCTATATACTGGGTCCACTTAGCTCTCTGGTTTATGCATAATAGAGTAGAATTGGGAAAGTGGTTTTGGCAGCTCCAGGATACTTATCATTTCCTCTAATCTACGAAAAATAGTGTCTATAATTATGTCACCAAATTGGGCTTTCAGAGCATGCCTGAGATGGATGTAATGGAAGAACATCTTGTTCAGTAGGTTATAATAGTGCCCTGTTTTTGGTTATATGTCCAAGGTATTTAATATTATACTGTGCCCATAATCTAGGATCAGGGATAGATAGCAGGTGAGGATTATACCATAGGGGGAACATGGAAGTCTTTTTTTAGAAAAATGTATTAGAGCTGCCTTCCAAACTTGAATTGATCCCAATTCTACTGGGTTTAATTATTGTTTAGATTATTTTTTAGTATACACAAGGTATGGCAACCTATTACAGAAAGATCCCTTATCCGAAAAGCCCCAGGTCCCGTGCATTATGGATAACATGTACCATACCTGTACTTAATTATATAAATAATATACTGTGTGGTTAATGTTGTAAAGTATAACAAGACCACTGTACCTGGAAACCTTGAAGAAAGTTGAAAAAGATAGAGGAGCAGAAGAATAAACACTAATTAGGGGTATATAAACCAGTTTACCATAAAAATTATAGTTATTCTGAAACCTTGTAGTTTCTAAAATGTTTCTTCCACCTTCAATTATATCTAGGTTACGTTACCATAATGTCCATAATCTATTAGATTGTTTGATAAAAATACAGCACAATTTCCAGACCTATTTTTCCTTTATGAATATCCAGTACTTTTTCTCTCCCCTGCATATTTTTCCTCTGGGCAATCTGTCTTTCCTGCTCTCATTCATGCAAAATAAATTATTTAAAAGGCAAGGGACTTCACTGCATAGAAACGAAAATCTTAGAAGACAGGTCTTATGGCTTTAAATGCAGAACAGCACAAGGTCACTCAAATATTTTGCTGACCTTTTCTGTCTATGGCTTTGGCACTGAAATGACTTTTATTAAAATGGCATTTTAAATCATAAAATAGTTCTCGTTAGTGCATAGAATTTTTTTTTAAAATATGAGGGTGTGTTCCTCTTTTGTTAGCAGGCAGTTAGCAGCTGGTTTAATAGCCAGTTTCTGGAAAGTGATGGGGTTTTGTTTAGTTTCATTTTAAGATTTTTCAGCTCATTCTGCAATGGCATAGTTTATGCTCCACGAAGAATGATTTGCAATGTGATTATCCACATGGCCATCTGTCTGCTGATAACATTGGCTAGAAAAGCAATTTTGAATGAATCTTGGCACAAGTTTGACAAATCCCTTTCCAGCTTTGTTTCCAAAATATCACAAAGTCCCAATCAGTCGCTGGCATAGATTGTTAAATTAGCAAACTCTGCTGCTTTGCCCAGATTATTTGAAACATGGATTCTGTTAACCGTTGATTGCTTTCTACAGAAGATAAACCCTGAACTTTTCATTTTTTTTATATAGTGGCATTGGAGTACATTCTGTCTATTCTGTCTAATTTTGTGTGTATGTGATTTGTTACAGTGCAGCTATTCTTTATCTGTGATTCAGATTAAAGTGAAACAGATTTGCTGTCAAGTTTTTGTTGTAATCTGTTAACAGGGCTTTCTAATGATATATGCAGGAATTCTCAACCCATGAAGGCATATAAAGCCACAGCTTTTGCAAAGTAACAAATCATTGTCACCCACCTTTTAGGGACCATTTTTTTCCATAACATTTTTTACTACATCTTTTTCCCAAATCAAACGTTTTAGCACTAAAAATCGTGTATGAGAATAATTACTCTAAAACAAGAAATAAAAAAAAAACAAAAAGCCATGAAAAACCTCTAATACAAAACTTCACCATTTAAAAACTGGTGAGGTCAATGGAAGCTGTCCTTAGCAAATTGTAAAATTTGTATTTCCTTTGAAGTTTTTTGCAATTTTTTTTTGCATATAATCGCACAAAAGTTCTTATAAAGTTTGAGGTTGTTGTTGTCATATTCGTATTCTTTCTGCATTTTTATTCTTCATGATTTTTATATTTGGATTTCTTAATAAATAATGAGACATTTGTGCATTTTTAAAATGTGAGTTTAGTTGAGGTTGAAAAAACTTAAACTAAAACTAAACAAATCCGAATTTTTGATAAATAAGGCCCCTAGTAATTAAATAGTAATTGTCTAAAAGGCAGAATGCAAACACTCGTCATAGAAGGATATTGTTAGACTTTACATTTAGAAACTGGTGTTATAGAACACAGCTTGAAGTTGGTCTAAGTTCTCTTTAATCAATCAGTTAATTTAAAGATATATATATTAAATTAGAAGTAAGTCATTTTAGAATAGTCAAGTCCCCATTAAATGTCATTAAAGTAAACTACATTGTCCTTTAAGATACTAACGTGGGTGAATGCAGAAGATAGACTTTGCTTTAAAATAAAAATGTTATTGTGAGTTCAGCTACCTCTTTTGCCAATAGTGCTAAGATGAGCTATTAAATTGGGAGAACTGAGTTTTGAAGAAAAGCTTAAATAACTGGACTTGTTTTCATTAAGACAAAAGGATGAAGTAAAATGTAGGGTAACATTCATTAATATATATAAAATGCAAAAGGTCAACACAGGGGGTGCCCAATGAATATCTTCATCCAAGTACTGATTGGAGTTCGTTAATAAATTTTGACTGCTTAATTACAGTCGTTTTGTGTCTGCTTGGAGGAGGTAAGTCCACTACTGCCTCCTCTGATTACCAAGTTTTGTTTTTTAAACTCGTTTATATCCTTTTATTCTTTTGGCGCCTCTGTTCTTTTTATACATTACTAAGTCCACCCTGGGTGGAGGGTTGATACCCTTTTTCTATCTACAGAGAGCGACTTCTTAATCCTGAGTGGGGTCAGGACAATCTCCCCACCTGCCTTTACAGTGGTTGCCTATTGGTAACTTTGGTTTGTGAGTATATGTTATCTACTCTTATTTCATTATCCCTTACCAATACATATTACACTATTGGGGCTCTTGGTGTTCCTTTTGTTTATCTTCATCCAAGAGCTAGGCAGTAAACTACAAACAAAATGATTGAAGGAGCAATGTCTGTAAAAAACGTATTTAACGGTTGAACTCTTTTCCTTTGCCTTACGTTATGGTACCTCTGGCAGCAGAGCCCTGCCTTATCCGTCCAGTCATTGTTACTTTGTTTGAAACTCAGTGATTGAAGGTATCACTAGCATAAAGAATTATGGTACTATTATGGTTTTGGCTTCATTGTGAGAAGAGGTTTGGGTATGTTTGTATGTTTAAAAAACTTGCACTGTAACACTAACAATTGCCCTGCAACTTAGCCCCATGTAAAAATCTCTCCACCCATGCACCAATCTCTAGTTTTTTACCCCTTTCTGCTTACGTACCATTGTCTCCCTTGTATATGTGCCTGCTTTACCACTTTTTTCGCCATGTGCCATTTCTGACCCCATCTCAGGGCCTATTTTTTTACCCTTCTCAATGGCCTGCCTACCACACCAGCCTTATTCTGGATTCATTGCAGCAATGTGATTTTACCTGGTTGAAGTTGTTATAGAGCCACGTAGTGGCAGAATATATAATCTGTTTATACAGTGCCATATTCTGTGTTTTTAAAAACCTTCAGGGAAACAAGCCAGTTCTTAGACATACTGACACCAGAAATTAACATATTTTTACATCTGTCATAAAATCGTCTTTGCATACTATTTATAAATTTGCCATAAAAGTATTTGCCCATTGCTTTTCCATTGCCTATCTGATCCCCATGGTCCTGTATAAGAGGGCTGCCATATTTGTGCAGCAATATGCTATTTCCTAGCATTAGAAGCTTTAACAGACATGTTGAGAAGGGACAGTCAGGTTGGCAAAACAGTCAGGTATAGGAAATTCAAGTAACAATTAGTTACAAAAGCAGCCCTGTCAGCCAAAAATGATTAACATGCCCCATAGGCAACTTTCAATGTACATTCATATTTTGAAGAGTAGTTTTTAGTGTCAATATCGCTTTAAATATTCTATTTTTTTGGTATTGCTTATATTTCAGGAAACACGTTGCTTTCCTCAAAAACAGAGGAAATTAGGGAGTAGGAATATGTTTACTTAACAGAAGTTACTGTAAGTTTGGGAAATATTAGTCAGATCCTGTGTTACTTTTTCTTTGGAAATGATTGCAAGCCTGAAGTAAAGCCGGAAGGAATATGTGACAATTATAAAGTTTTTTTTAACCACACAGATCTGCAGACCAGATACTGTTAAAGAGTTTTGAGGGCAATTAAATCTAAACCCATAAAAAATATGCGGTAGATATATGGACTCCTCATTTTTACTCACTGTATATCTGAATCTGTATATATTTCTTAGTGTAACCTGTTCATGAACCTATAATTAACTTTTACTCTTAATAGTGATCTTGAAATATCATTGTGTAGGGAACAGTACTTCACATTAACTCTCTAAATCTTTTTTGTTTTCTGTTTGCTCCTGAAACTGCACTTGTACATTGTAGCGCCTTTATTAATAAAGGAGCCCTGTGTTTTGCTGTGAGGATATATCTCTCTAACGTCAGTATGTATATCTGTCTTCTTTAGATCATCAATATGATTCTGAAGTATACATAAATTTCTTATTCTGCTTTTGTTTAAATTTTTAGCACCGGCAGCAGCGATCCCTATTGCATTGTGAAAATTGACGATGAGACAATTATCAGGTATTTCTTTCTTGTTTTCCTGGAATTTTAAAGAATTTTAATTTTAAAAAATTTAAATTATGAAAAGACTTCTTACTATAAAATTCCCTGGCCCCATGCACGCTGGCTTATAGATACCATATAGTGTGGGTATATACTGTATCCTCTCATGTATATGAGAATGTAGGATGCTGGGATGATGTCCATTATGATTGTAATGTATCCAACAAGCCAGATTCAGATATTACTACACTCTTCTTATGTTTTTCTGTAGAACCGCTACAGTGTGGAAGACACTTTCACCATTCTGGGGAGAGGAGTACAAGGTCCACCTGCCCACTAATTTCCATTCTGTGTCTTTCTATGTGATGGATGAAGATGCACTCAGGTAATTAGAACTTGGTTAAAAGGAAAGTAAACAAAAAGAGGCATATCTACAAAAAGTTATGACAGTTCTGTAGCCACCTGTATTTACACACAAATAGTTCAGTCAAAAGCCAGCAAGTGAATACATCTTAAATATTTGTTTCTCAGGAAGATGTGAAGGAGTATTGTAGGCTTGTTGCACACATGCAAAAAAACAGTTTCGTACTCATTATAGTAAATGGGAATCACCACAAATGTGGCACAGGGCATACTGAGTATGCAATTGAGTAACCTCAGCAGACAGTTTAGTAATTTGTCTTTGTGACAACCGCATATCTAAATATCCAAACAGAACCAACTACATTGCCTCTTGTTGATCATCCTATTAACCTATCTTTTAACTTGTAAATACTGGACATTTGTTTTTAGCAATTTATTAAAAGTTATGTTTTATTTAATTAATACACATGAGTTTTCGGATGTTATAAATGGTTGGGTGCAGCTATATGGGCCAGTTCTTTCTTCTTTTTTCTGATATATATTCACTATACCGGACCCTGCACACCATCTCCTATGCTTGATGGTTGTTCTTCCCAGTCTCTGTTTTTGACCTGTTGTAAAATATGATGCTTGTACCTTGAAGTTAGTAGTTTTCATTGGATAAGTGTACTTTACATTTGTTACCAGATTTGACTGATTACATTTGTTTTTCCTATAGTAGATTTATGTCCAGGTGGGGTGTGGTGGTGGCACTATATTTGTATTTTCAGTTTATTTCAGGACCAACATAGAAAGGTGTGCCTTTGAGCGCCAGATGCTTCATTAAACTTGCTATACTGATATACTGTAGATGAAATAATGTGGAGGTTAATTATTTTATGTGTGCATTAGTGATTTGCAGGTTGGAACAAAGCCATATCCATGAATCCTTTGCGGGGCGCAGGCGGTTTCCAGGGTGGAAGGAAGAATACTTCTGACCCCACCTCCGGCGGCCTGTATTTATAGACAAGTGCCTGAGTGTGTGGAGTGCACTTCTTAGTGAAATGTTATTTTTAATTACCAGCCTTTGCAAATGCAAGGTGCAGTTACAGCACACCTTACTTTGCAGCAACAGCTTGCGAAAGGCTTTTTACTGCCTTATTATACTTGTATTGGATATATTACTAGAAATCTAAAGCTTCCATTGGTAAGCATGTTGCTCCAGTGAGGGGCCCTTCCTCAGTGTGCCCCAACTATTAGCCTACCAGATCTCTAAACCCGTGGGTGGTTGGCCTTGCCAACAATCATTGTCACACTGTCAAGAAACCTTACCCATAATCCACCAAATACCACCCACCCCCACAAGCTCTGCCCATCTTACGAATCACAGATCACACTTTCACTTTGCTTGGGGTCCGTTCTGTCACGGGGGCCCTGACTGAAATACTCCTGGTATCTTCCTGATGGCGGCCATGAAAAAAAAAAAAGCTATGAAATACAACAAGTCATTGCTCACAGGTGCAGGTCTTTGAGGATATATATGCATTATATATATATATTCATTTGAAATTTAGCACTGTAGTTAAAGCGGAATAACTAAATGGGGTACATGGAGCACAGAAGGGATGCATATATAGCATAATTAGGATGCAATCAAAAATGACCATGTTTAATTAAAAGTAATTCTGTGGGGGAAACTGGGAATTCCAATTGAGTGGATTCCCACTAGGCAACAGATATATCTCAGAAAATGAAGTGCAAAACACTTGAGTTTCTTTGTATCAGGTTGCTAGGCATTTGCAATGCATGAATTCATGGGATTAAAACATTCCTGACTGATTAATTTATACAGGAGCCAGCAAAGTATTATCAAAAATATTGTGTTAACAGTGTGAAAATAAATGGGTGCCAGAAATTCTTTAGAAGGTACATTTTTTTTTTTATGCAGCAACTGAAGTGTAACAATTCACTATACTGTTTGACTAGTACAGTGATAATGCAATAGAATGAACAATCAGGCAAATGATCATAAAACAGCAGGAAATAATCCAATGTAAGCTTTAATTTAAAATATGAGCAATGCTCTATGGTCTCACCCAACTAGGTCTGCTGATGGACATTGCTTGTAGAATGGGGATCCTCTCTATAGAGAAACACCCTCCATATCAATGAGGCCCCTATGTTGGGTTGCCAGGAGTCTACCTGTGTATGACAGGGTACTAACTCACTAATCTCCTGTTGGAGCTTTGGGCTGCTCCGGTACCACTGAGTGGGTGCTGAACCACTCCTATAACACTGCTGGCTAATCTTAGATAAGAACTGGATTCCACTAGGGGTCTTACCCATATAATTGATTCTTTCTCAGTGAATGCCTGTAGCAATTCCCTGTAAATTCCAAGAGGATGTACTACTCATCTGCCTTTCCTCCAATACTTTAGAAGACACTATTCTTTCCCCAAGAGACAGGGGGATGTCATTCTGTTAAAATATTAGCAAAAAAGTTTTTTTTAATACAATAACTAAACATACAGACACTTACTGGCAACGTGTCAAATAGCCAGGAGGGATGCAAGAGAGCAGCACAACACCATTTTGTTGCAGGTGGGGAGCTTCCCCATTTATTTTTCACCACAAAAAAATCAACGTTTCGGGGGGGTTTTCACCCACCCTTCATCAGGTGAAAACCCCCCCGAAACGTTGATTTTTTGCGGTGAAAAATAAATGGGGAAGCTCCCCACCTGCAACAAAATGGTGTTGTGCTGCTCTCTTCCATTCAACTTTGATTACTATGATTGACGTGTGCCGACCATCTAGAGAGTTTTGCACCATCCAGCAGGAATTGTCATAGGAAAGGCGAGGGAGGTGCGGAAATTTTCACATTTAAATAGCCAGGAGGGCTCATTTACATCTGGACCCGCAGTTCTGGGCATGCAAAACTGAATGCAGTTGTTCATTAAAAGGTACTTGCATCCAAAAACATTCTTTGCACTTCCACATAGTTGCTTGGACATCCATCCCACCTTCTGTTCCAAAACAATTACATATATGCCTACTGATGCAAGGGAACCCTGAAGCTACTGCCCCCCCCCCCCAGAGTTCCCACTGTGAGCTGTGCCAAAAGGCATGCATGCTTTATCCTAAAGAATCAAGCACATATATCATTATGATGCAGAGTACCGGAAATTATGTAGTCCTAGTGCAATTACTTCTGGGTTTTTTTAAAAAAAAACACGTAATTGCACAGGTATTGACATTTTGTCTACCGTTGTGTAGGAAGCAACTTCTCCTCATGGCTGCAGCCCTAAATCTGACATTATCTGCCAAAAAAACAACAAATTGAAGACAACTCATATTTTGATTATTCAAATTTGAGAGCTTTCCCAGAGCTTTAAAGTCATATGACTTAAGTTTTGGATTCAGTTGAGCTGTAGAGTAAGGATTCATCCAAATCCTACAGAAAGTGCTGAGTCCTGAACTCATAGATTCAGTGCATCCTTAATTCTGGCAACATGTGCAACTTTCCCATGATGCAAATTAAACTGAAATTTTGGTATGCGGCTGAAAGAACCCCAGTAGTAGTTTATCTTTTTAAAATTGTTGCATACTGTCTCGATTGCCAACATACATTTGAAAATAGGAACCATTTGACAAAAAATCACATCTTTCAACGGCATGGTGACAATTTTTTTTAAATGTTGTACTACTAAGAAAAGGGTTATGATGGGTGGTCATATAAGTCTGTGTGTCCATTTATGTGTCAACAGTTGATTATATCTCTCATTTATTGTCAGTTCACTCTAAAATTATTTTGTTGACACTTACAAATTGGGTGTTCAGAGTGCAAGGTTGATCTATGCACATACAAGTACACAGGAAGGGTGCTACCGAAATATCCTATGCATGGAGAATGGAAACACTTGAGATGGTCAGGAAATAGGTGTGTAATCTATTTTGCATTAGCACAAAAGAACTGCTGAGGGCAGACAAACTTCATGATGAATTGCTTCCAACTGCAGTGAGCTAAAAACACTGGCACTCAATACTTATGCTTGACAACTTTTCAGTTGGTCTTCATTTGTAATAGTTTTTATGTATTTGCCTTCTCTCCTCCTCTTTCCAGGCTGCAATTTAAAATGCTATCTGATTGTTTGTGGTCACTGACCCCCAATATCTAAAACATATTTCTTGTTATCACTATTATTAGGGTACTTATCTATCTATTCAGGGCATCTCCTACTCATCATCCAGTCTGCCATAAAACCATTGCCTGGATGCTAAGGTATATTGGGCTCTAGCAACCAGAGAGCTAATAAAAAAAACCACAGGAAATAAAAAATTAAAAATAGCAAAATGTCTCAAAATATCACTATGTCTGGATCATACTAAAAGGTGAACTAACTAACATTATTCTCATATGTGTCTGTGTTAGTTTACTCCTTTAATAAGATTATAAGATTATAGTTATAGTTATAGTTAAGATTATAGTGGGGCAGGGATTCTTTTCAATATGTATGCTAATTTATGGATATGAATACCTTTTAGTATTCTTTTTCATTGACATTGTACCAGTACATACTGTACGACCTATTCATTGAAAAGCAAATATTGATATACCGGTATGTATTTTTAATTTATTCAATTTTTGCCACCTGCTCTTTTTTATATTGTAGTTTACCTCTGCTTTAACCTTGTTTTGTATGTTCACTGCCACATTTCCTTTTGTTTAAGAGAATAAAGTTCTGCATGTTCATATACCTGCTTTTCAGATGTTTATACATTCTTCCATTCCTGTCAGCGATATTTTTTCTCCCTTTAAGTTTTCTGCAGAATACAAAAAATTGAGCATGCACTACAAATAATCAGTGAATGATGTTGAATGTTAATGGACAAGTATGCTCGAAAGATACCTAAAGAAATAGATAACAGCAGAGAGCTATGAATACACAACATTTTTTTATTTTTTATAAATACACAATTTCTTTTTTGATGTGCAAACACCTTTCTTGTTTGTTCATAAAGGATCTGGAGAAAATCTGACATTTACATAATGAATGGAAATTGAGCAGCCAATTATAATAAGAAATGGTAATGCATTTAACAGAAGTTGTTTGTTTGTTTTGTAGTCGTGACGATGTCATAGGAAAGGTCTGTTTAACACGTAATGTCCTGGCTGAACATCCTAAAGGTAACTGATTTCTTTGACTAGACTGGCACCTTGAAAGACAATACATCACACTAACCAAAAATATTTTTGACAGTGAAATGAAAAATATATGCCCTTATTATTATGTCATATTTAAGTAATTTCGCTTCATCTGCCCTATTTACCTTATCGGACCACCCCTTCATGTCATCGACCTGCCCCATTTATGTAATCAACCCTTCCCTTAAAGGAGAACTAAAGCTTAACCAAAGAAGTAGCTAGAAATGTTGTACATTATGTTTTAGGCTTCTGTGCCTCCAAAGATGCCCCAGTATCTCCTCATCTTCTTTTCTGCTGATTCACTGCAGATGCTCTGTGCTGCTGTCACTTACTCAGCTTAGAGACCGACTCACAATATACAGTACACAGAATATAAATGTTACAATATAAGGCTGATTAGTAATAAATACTGATAATTACTGCATGACAGCTCAGAAACCAGTGCAACTAGCATCAGAATTTAATAATCAGCCCTTTAGCATTAGCTTATATAACAGGCCAACCTCATTTTCTGCTTGATAATTTGCAACAACCCCTAAGCTTAGCTTCTCAACAGCTGCTCAGATCTTACTGAGCATGTGAGTGTCGCAGACACTTTCCAAGATGGTGACCCCCTGTGACAGGTTTAAAATAATGGATCATTGCTGCAATTTAGAAGCTGGAAGTTTATTCTGGTGCAATACGGTCATAATATAAAATATGGCATTTTTTAGCCATATTCATTTTGAGGGTTTGGTTCTCCTTTAACATCAGCCAGCCCCTGTCATTATTTATCTAAACTTTAAAAAGGTTGCAACCCTTTTGGAGAGTGACAGTGAAGGTCACAGGAAAAAAAGGGAGAACCAATTAAACGTGTTACATCCATGCCAAATTTCTATTACAAATACAGTATATGATACATACATTTGTGCTGTTTCAAGTTGATATAGGAAAGTCTCTGAATGTCAGCATTCTAGTTCAATGGTTCCAAGTCAATGAGCTGGGCAGTGTCAGCCTTGAGGGCCATATATAGGGATGTTTTAGAAGAAACACAATCTTTTAAATACTCATACTCTAGCTCTTGATGCAGAGTGAAAGCATCTCTTGCCAAAATCATAAATATGGTCCATTATATAATAAAATATGTTTTGTTATGTATTCATTTGAGATATTCACAGGTTGTAAAAATCGCTTTTAGTTTCTCAGAGATCTTTCCCCTGCTTAAAAGGTGAGAGTGGTCTACCTCCTTAGGAGCAGACATATCATTTTTCCCATCCAGAATGATGGTCATAGTGTCCATTGGAAAGTGCTTTTCCTTTGCTTGTTCATGTGACAGCAATAGGACAACAATGTTTTTGCTTTGTACAGACCCTTTTCAGTATTATAAAGTATTGTGAACAGTGCGCAAATACAGTGAAAGAAACTTTTTGTTTTGTTTTGACATTTATGGCCCCTCATCTAACTATCTGTCTCTGCTTTAGGACATGGGTCTCTGGGGCAAAGTGTCCCCATACAGAGTCCCTATATGCAGCTGTTGGCTTAAAGGGAAACTATCACAAAAATTTTAATTTAAAATACGCTTCATCTTATGGAAATAAGAATCTTTCTATATAATTATTTAAATTATGTATAATGTTGCCCCATTTCTAAAATTCTGTAGTTACTCCCCTCTCAGCATCCTCTTCATTCTGTCTTCATGCTAAAGTCGTAGTCAGATTTTGATTGACAGGTAAGTCTAATACATCTTTTAGGAAGGCTCCCTTTCCTAGCAGATGTGTTAAAGCTTAAAAAACTGGCTCCATCATAAATTCTGCATGTAGAGATTATTTCAGTTTTTTTTTTTGAAAGATTGAGCTCTAATACATCTTCTAGACAAAGGGCGCACCCCAAAGGTTCTATTAGATCTAGCTGTTAATCAGAATCTGACTCTAACTCCTGCATTAGGAGAGAATGAAGAGAGACAGAGAGAATTTTTAATTGATTATATTTAGGAACTTTCATATTTCAGTGAGATGAAGCTTTTTTGAAGCATTTTCATTTTCGCTATAGTTCTTTTTTAAGAATGGCTTCCTGGCAGGCAATAGAATTTGGCTTTCCTAATGAGATCTGTTCTTCACCAAATAATGGTTGGTGATATTATGTTGTTTTCATGATTATTATCTATGTTGCTACCAATTGGTATAAGGGTAAGGGCACACTTGGCGATCTGGGGAGATTTAGTCGACTGGCGACTAATCACCTCTTCTTTGGGGCGACTAATCTCCCCGAACACCTTCCCTCTGTCTTGTGCTGGCTATAATGAAAGGTCGCCTGCGGCATGGTACACGCGGCGCCTCCTATTCCGAAGTTGTCGGACGTTTCCTCATAAGGCAACTTCGGAATACTAAGCGCCGCGTGTGCCATGCCGCAGGCAACTTTTCATTATAGCCGGCGCAAGACAGAGGGAAGGCATCGGGGAGATTAGTCGCCCCAAAGAAGAGGCGATTAGTCACTAGGCAACTAAATCTCCCCAAATTGCCAGGTGTGCCCTTTACCCTAAAACATTTATGTATTGGGCAATGTTTATCTAAATTACATATTGACCCCTGCCTTTCCCATCTATCCCCATATCATGGGTAAGATACATTCAGGCTATTGGTCACAAAAACACAGTGAGGAGTCTTATATAATTCCTCATTTTTGCTTCAGCACCTGGATCTTCTGCTTTAAAATTTACTTCAGTAAACACATTCAATCCTGTAACCGAATCTATTTATGCTTGTTTTTTTCCATTTCTACATAACAAAATTATTCTCTCCTTTGTTCTTCACCTGCCTTTAACCACTCTACAAGACATATTGAAATTAAAACTAAACTAAAATGCAGTAAAGTCATCCAGTCTTTAAATGTTTCACAGAATATTTTATACTTATGATTATCATTCATTTTGACAGCATTTGCATGTTGCTAGCATAAGTAATTTCCCTTGCTAATCATTCCTCAGAAATAAAGAGTTAATGTGGCCCTGTAATGAAATTAGGTAATTATACATATTTGAATGAATAATAGCTGCTATTTCAAGAGATGTTTTCAGGAAAAAGGGAAAATTTATTTCATATGCATATTCACATGGCTTCTTTAAAAAAACAAACACAAAATATTTTGATTATATGAATTCTAAGCCAACAATGTTAGCTCAATGTATGTAATTTTATTAAAATTGTTACTTTGTATACTAATTCCTTTTAAGGTTACAATGGATGGAGGAATCTAACAGAAATAGATCCAGATGAAGAAGTACAAGGAGAAATTCACCTAAAAATTGAAATAATTAATACAGATGTACCACGTAAAGTACGCTGCACAGTGTTCGAAGCAAGGTAAGATATATGTCATATAAAAGACTGTACAACTGAAATGGTTGCATTCTCAGAATTAAGAGTATTAAACTGGAGAAATAATTTTTCTTTAGGGTCAGACAACACTGGGCGTTTTGGGGAGATTTGGTCGCCTGGCGACTAATCGCCTCGTTTTTGCGGCGACCAATCTCCCCAAACGCCTTCCCTCACTCTGCACCGGCTAAAATTAAAAACCGCCGGCACTAATCATGCAGCGATTAATTTTCCGAAGTTTCCTCGTGAGGCAACTTCAGACGACATCGGAAAACGAACCGCCGCTTGTGATTAGCACCAGCATTTTTTCATTTTAAGCCGGAGCAGAGTCAGGGAAGGTGTTTGGGGAGATTGGTCGCCGCAAAAACGAGGCGATTAGTCGCCAGGCGACCAAATCTCCCCAAAACGCCCAGTGTGGCCTGACCCTTTTAGTGATCTTTTTTTTTTACATTCTACCCAATGTTAGATTGAGCCCATACACAGATTTCCAGTACAGTTAGGTGAATTACCATCTGATCTGTACAGTTGTATCTCCTGTGGTGCCACTCTGTGATCATTTTGGCCAATAAGCATCTATTGCTATTGCATTGGTGTAGAAAAGTACTCCTCCCACAAGGAAGTTATAAAATAAGTACATTTGTTGTTACTGTTCTACACTTAGCTTAAGAATTAATAATAGGTAAAGATGTTTCTTTATGGATTCAATAAGCAATACATATGTTCCATTTTGAATGCAAATTTATGGAAACATCTGCAAATGATATTGTCCCTAATTTAGATGCCTAAATTTATTGGGTACTTGATCCACCTCCACTTGCTATTGTTTAATCCTCATGCTGAATCTTTTGGTGTACAGAGATATAGCCTTGCAAGAATTCTGCTGCCCTGAATGGCTGCTTGCTACTAGAATAACTTGATGCTGCTCTTTTTTATAAAGCAAATTGTTCCCAAGTGCCCTACTTGTAGGGGCCGATTCACGAAATTCGGGTGAAGGGTTAGAATAAAAAAAAATTCGAATTTCGAAGTATTTTTTGGGTACTTCGACCATCGAATTGGTTAAATTCGATCGAATTTGATCGAATTCGAACGATTCAAATGATTAGAAGTAAAAATCGTTCGACTATTCGACCATTCGATAGTCGAAGTACTGTCCCTTTAAGAAAAACTTCGACCCCCTACTTCGGCAGCTAAAAGCTACCAAAGTCAATGTTAGCCTATGGGGAAGGTCCCCATAGGCTTGCCTGTGATTTTTTGATCGAAGGATTTTCCTTCGATTGTTTGATTAAAATCATTCGAATCGTTCGATTCGAAGGATTTAATCGTTCGATCGATCGCAGGATTTGCACAAAATCGTTCGACTTCGATATTCGAAGTCGAACGATTTTAGTTCCCAGTCGAATATCGAGGGTTAATTAACCCTCGATATTCGACCCTTCATGAATCGGCCCCGTAATGTACTGGACATTTTATGTGGGGGGGAGTTTAGGAATGTAAAAGTTAAACTACAGTTTCTAGTAGGCTGGGAGTTCAGCATGAACTGGTGGGCCACAAATGCTGGTGGCATTATTTTGAGGCAAAAATGTAGTACTTAAAGTGGACCTGTCACTCAGACACAAAAAGCTGTATAAAAAAAGTCCTTTTCAAATTAAACATTAGGGGGCCGATTCACGAAGGGTCGAATATCGAGGGTTAATTAATTATTCGACTGGGAACTGAAATCGTTCGACTTTGAATATCGAAGTCGAACGATTTTGCGCAAATCCTGCGATCGATCGATCGAAGGATTTTTCGTTCGATCGAACGATTAAATCCTTCGAATCGAACGATTCGAATGATTTTAATCAAACGATCGAAGGAAAATCCTTCGATCAAAAAATCACAGGCAAGCCTATGGGGACCTTCCCCATAGGCTAACATTGACTTCGGTAGCTTTTAGCTGCCGAAGTAGGGGGTCGAAGTTTTTCTTAAAGGGACAGTACTTCGACTATCGAATGGTCGAATAGTTGAACGATTTTTACTTCTAATTTACTTTTTACTTCTAATCGTTCGAATCGTTCGAATTCGATCGAATTCGATCGAATTCGATCGAATTTAACCAATTCGATGGTCGAAGTACCCAAAAAATACTTCGAAATTCGAATTTTTTTTTATTCTAACCCTTCACCCGAATTTCGTGAATCGGCCCCTTTAATTAAATTTTTTTATTAAAGCATTCATAGCTGTTGTAAGCTAATCTAAAAATCTCAGTTGTCAGTCAAATATTGTCTGCCCCTCCTCTATGCTTTAGGCATAGAGGCGGAGCCGACAGTTACTTTCACTTTCCATTCAGCACTTCCTAAATGTCACTGCTCTCCTCACATTCCCCGTTCTCTTCACTGTTTAATTGTGTAGCCAGTGCATGGGGATAGACATCAGCTCCCCCATTCTGGTGCACAAACAAGATTCTGAGATGACACAAGGTTTACCTTAATAACAGTGTCCACAAAATGGCTCCTGCCTGCTTGCTATAATTATGAATTCCCAGACTGAAGGAAATGAGATTTAAATATTTAAATTTATTTAAATAGTGTAATTAAAGTTTTGCTTGATTAATGTGAATTTAAATAGGCACCAGAAAAAAAAGAACTCTTACTGGACAGCAGTGCAGAGCTGGAGCTATTTTTAGTTCGACATAACTTTTCTGTTCCTACACCAGCGGCCTCTGGAAATTCATAGTGTTGCCACTAGAACTTGGCAGCGGCTGCATTTAAATAAACATAGGTAAAATTTTGGAGCAGTGCATTTTATTTGTGATTCAACATAAAAGGTATATGTGTACCCCTCTGTCCTATTTTCAAAATATATGTTTTTCTTGTTTAGGGCATGATGGGCTTGCTGATTCAGCATTTTATTAGATTGTAAACACATCTGCTAGATCTGCAATATCCTGCCTGAGATTCCTTTAGGTCTGATTCTCAGCACATACCCCTATGGGAATGTTAGACATGGCCAATCATGGCAGCAACTAACCACACTGTACATCTCTGCAGGTCAGGTGCAGGTATGGGGTGGGGAAGTTAACTATAAAGGTAATGAGGTAGTGTAGTCAGGAGAGCACAAGGGGACCTGTGCCTTGGGGGGGGGGGTTCGTTCGTTTCCAATTAAGAATTCTGTGCAGGCAGACTGCTCCACTTAAAGGTGAGCACTTCCTGGTTATTGATAGCTAAAGCCTTTGCAGCAATGCCATTTAAGCACACATATATTACTGAATACATGTGATATATATCATCTAGCTGTACAATATATAAAATAAAACCTTCATAAAAATAAATCATCATATTTTAGTTCCCTGTGTGAAACTGGCTTTATTGTGTCCCTTTTGGCACTTAATATTTCCTCAGCTGCTGACCTAGAAAATCAAAACTGTTCATTTAACGTAGCTTGCTATGTAAAATAAAGGATATAATTCATTAGGCTATATGACAAGCAGGTCACTGTATTCTTAGCGCCAGAAGAAAACAATAGGCACATGTCAGTTTAGCTCAAAACACATTACCTTTTTTATTAATAGCATTTAAATATTTATTTTCCGTCTTAAATTGTACTTTTGTTATATGTTTCAAACATACTACATGGTATAACTAAATATACAGTTGTTCCAACAGTATAAAAACATAATTCATCTCAAATGAATTTTGCACTGTTATCTCACTCATTTATCAGCAACCAATTTCTGGGTCAGGAGATGGAAAGATGCCTAACCATGATCTCTTTGTACAGGTACATGTATTGTGATGGCAGTGCACAATACTTGACAGCACAGATGCTGGATTCTAAACACACAGAAAAAAATGTGTTTACAGAGTAGAGGGTCTGAATATGTAATATATATTGTGTATTTTCACATGAAATTTCCTATGCACCCTTCAATTTGTTGGGTCCCTGAAAATTAGTGCGTGTACATATAAGTGGGAACATATTTACCTTATAAGATGCAAAACTCACCCAGACACTTGTATCATAGTTGGGGGTTATGTAAGAATATATACTTTTTTCCAGTTTATTGATATAGAGAGTGATATTCTGAGACAATTTGCAGTTGGTTTTCATTTTTTATTGTCTGCGTTTTTTTTAGTTATTTGGTTTTTTATTCACCAGCTCACTAGTCTGCAATTTCAGCAATCTGGTTGCTAGGGTCCAAATTACCCTAGCAATCACACATTGATTTGAATAAGTGACTGGAATATAGAATCAGAAGAAAAAGGCATATACCGTATATACTCGTGTATAAGCCGACCCGTGTATAAGCCGAGGTACCTAATTTTACCTACAAAAACTGGGAAAACTTATTGACTCGCGTATAAGCCTAGACACAACTACAGCCCTGTCTCCCAGCAGCGCATATTCTGCCAAAGCGACCCCCCCAGCGATCAACCGGACTTCTTTGCAAAGCTGATGGTGACAGAGAATTGCCAAACGGATTACTGTGTGCATTGTCCCACTGTCCCACTACCATGTGCAGAGGGTGCTGTTTGATATTGCCATCACTGTTAATCTTTTGTATAACCAACAGAGGGCGCTGTGTGATATTGCAGTCACTGTTATTCTTTCATACAACCAACAGATGGTGCTGTGTGATATTGCAGTCTCTGTTATTCTTTCATACAACCAACAGATGGCGTTGTGTGATATTGCAGTCACTGTTAATCTTTCATATAACCAACAGAGGGCGCTGTGTGATATTGCAGTCCTGGTTATTCTTTTATACAACCAACAGATGGCACTGTGTGATATTGCAGTCCCTGTTATTCTTTCATACAACCAACAGATGGTGCTGTGTGATATTGCAGTCTCTGTTATTCTTTCATACAACCAACAGATGGCACTGTGTGATATTGCAGTCCCTGTTATTCTTTCATACAACCAACAGATGGCGCTGTGTGATATTGCAGTCACTGTTAATCTTTCATATAACCAACAGAGGGCGCACTGTTATTCTTTCATATAACCAACAGAGGGCATTGTGGGATATTGCAGTCTCTCCCCAAGTGAACTGTTGGTATAGGAATGATTAAAAGTGACTGCAATCTCAGCGGGTCGGGTACCGCTGACCCGCGTATAAGCCGAGGTAGACTTTTTCAGCACATTTTGGATGCTGAAAAACTCGGCTTATACGCGGGTATATACGGTAATTCAAAAACTATAAAAAAAAGAAAAAACTAAGGCCAATTGAAAAGTTCCTTAGAATAAGCCATTCTTTAACAGTTAACTCAAAGGTGAACCACCCCTTTAAATAATTATTTAAAGCAGTATTGTGTTTACAAATGATACATTTTGAAGAATGTGACTTTTCTTGCTCTTACATGTCTGAGTTGTGTTTAATTCAATTACTGGATGTATGGCAGCTTCTAACTATATTTAAGAGCAGAATTTGGCTTCTCAAATAGCTTACTGCATTGTCTGTTTATTTACAGTCTGCATCTTTTGCTTAAAACAGTACATTAGCAACCTATTATCCAGGTGCATGAATCCATATTGGTGGCAAAACAGTCCTATTGGGCATATTTAATGTTTAAATTATTTTTAGCAGCAGGTATGTTGCTTTGAATTATGGAATGATCCCTTATCTGGAAACCCCCAGGTCCCAAGCATTCCAGATAATAGATCCTATACGTGTATATAATTATAAACACTCCTTTTGACTTGGTGCCCTGGAAGTTTAGAAAAAATATATACCTTGCGTTAACAGATACTAAACACAAGACATTATCAGCTTCCATTGCATAGCATTCATATCAGTCAAAATGTTCTCTTTGTTCAATTTTAGGGACTTGGCACGAAAGGACAGGAATGGGGCATCAGATCCATTTGTCAGAGTGCAATATAATTCTAAAGTGCAGGAGAGCTCGGTAAGTCATTGTCAGTAAGTCAGCCAGGAATAACTTTGTATTTCCATTAGACTGTTGCGTGGAACAATGTATGTATGTATATACACAGGGAAGACACACATTATAATAAATAAGTCTAAATATACAGAGATGAAATGCTATTTGGTAAGAGAAACAGACATTTGTGTGAAAGCAGGCACTCAATGAGCAGTCCTCCAAACAGGCATGTAAAAAAAAAAAAAGCTAGCCTGATGTGTTTCATGTGGCTCAGGCAAGGAGCAATAATAACCCCATTGTGCAACAAGTGAAGAAGTCTGTCATGTCATTCTTGCTTTGCAATTGTTGCGGGACCATTTGACCTCCAACCTCCATCTGAACAGCTGGTAGTGAGAGGGTTAAGTGCCAATAATGGACCAGATCAGTGCTGCCAAAGTTCTGTGGTACCGAGGGCCAAAATTTTACTGGCCTATGTGGAGGAGGGCCGATAATGGAAGTCAGTGTTGGCCACTCCCCCTTTTAAACCACACCCACTGTAAACCACACCCATATTACCACAAGAACCTTTAAGATCATATCCACATTAACGGTGGTAGCACACCAAAAAACCAAATGGTTGATGCTCACTGCAGGGAAATCCCTCAGCACTCATGTGAAAAATGTAAGTCTTGTTAAAATATACCCTTAAATCCATATGCCTCATCCTCCCCGGTGGATAATACAACAACCCCCCAACACATGATTAAACACCTTAGGGGCCCTTAAAAACAATTTCCAAATGCTAACAAACCCCAAGAACAAACCCCTAACAGGCTTACATCCCACAGGTAGCATAGAGCAAGCAGAGAATGGCACAGACAAGCAGCACTGGGCAAGCAGAGAATGGCACACATGGGGAGGCAGGGCTGGGCCAAGGTATTTTTGCACCCTAGGCTTCAATCAGTGCCCCCCCCACCCAGTCCTGCATTACCATTTCCCACCTTACCAGTCATGTAGCCCCCTGTACCTGTGCCAGCACCTATCATATTGCCTCCATTTGTACCTATGCCAATGGCAGTCAATCCCTCAGATTGCCCCCAGGCCCCAATCTGTACCTGCATAAGCCAAAACATCCATCATATTTTTACCCCCAATCTGTACCTATGCCAGTGGCAACCAAAATAATCCATCATTTTGCCCCAATTTGTATCTGTTCCAGCAGTAGCCACAAATCCATCATATTGCCCTCAAACATCTGTGTACATGTGCCAGCAGCCACCATATTGCCCCATGTACCTGAGCCAGCAGCAGCCAATCCCTTATATTTCCCCCCAATCTGTACCTGTGCCAGCATCAGCCAAAACATATACACTATTGCCTCCATATATGTACTAGTGCCAGCAGCAGCCAAATATCCATCATATCATCTGTTTACCTGTGCAAGTAGCAGCCAAGATATTGCCCACAAATATGTACCATGTGCCAGCAGCTGCCAAAAGGGAGCTGGGGAGTGATTCTGTCTGGAACAGGGGGTTTATAAGGTTGAAAAACTATTAAAGGCCAAGCAAATCAGGGTTTAAAAAAGAAAGAAAGGAAATTCCCCTTAAAAGTGTGCCCCCCCATGATTGCGCCCTAGGTGGGCGCCTACTCTGCCTGCCCCTAGTTCCAGCCCTGCAGCGAGGGAAGGCAGAACAGAGCAGGAGACAAGGAAAGCTCTCAGTCTAATATGTACTACATACAGTGACACAGTGCTGGTGCCCCATTAGTATTTTGTATAAAGTGTGAACAGGTGAACAATGTGGGCAGTTTCAGTCTGGGTCTCAGGTGTGAACAGTACAGGCCTTTAGGGGAGTGAGTGCTTGAGAAAGGGGTCACGCCCCGAAACGTTGCATCCGCAAATAAACGAGCTTGGTTAAATCCTGCTAGAAGTATCCATGTTGTGCTGGTGTGTCCTGTGTCTACGCTGAATCTGAGGTCGTCCAATTCCTCTAACATCTAGCACCTGGAGTTCGTGATATTTCGGACGGCCAGGGTGTGCGAGTGTAAGTTTTTCTTCTTTTGCACTTTAGGGGAGTGAACAATACAGGTGTAACAAGTGTGAACAATGCAGGGGTATCACAGGTGTGAACAATACAGGGGGTTACAGTCTCAATTTGAGGTTTAAACAATGCAGGGTGCAGTTTATCTCTACAGTGATACCTTTTAAATCTTACATATGGTAAACAGACACAGCATCTGGGGGGCCAAAGAAGGGGGGGGGGGGGTCGCGGGCCGCCAGTTGGACAGCCCTGGACCAGATAATTATCTAGTATTCCATAACACAGGATCTGTTTTTTTTTTTTTTGAGGAGGTTTAGAGAGTGTCCCCTACAAAGCAATTCAAGGATGGGAGCCGCAAGATAGGGTCATATTTTGGCAACACTAAGAAGGAAAAAGCAGCAGGTTTTGTAAGTGGCATTAAGTGTGCTGCATCTATCAATGCAGGCCACTGTGGGAACCCTGGGGCTACCTCCACCTTGTCTCCTGCTTATTGTTGCGGAAACAAAATGCCATAAAATTCCATCCATTGTGGATGTAAAAAGTGCTGCAAGGAAAATATTCAAATCATGTAACATAAATTTTATGGCATTTTCTCACGATTACAGTGAATTTTACCTGTGGCGATTCTCAGTATTCAAATACATGAGGTCCTCTGCACTCAATCTTGACGATATATTAAGGACATTGAGACATTATGGGGCAAATTCCCTAAGTGGCACTAATTTGCTAGCGTCCGCTTCACCCACATCGCAACACTTCGCCAGGTGTAATTTTGCCCAGACAACGCTAATTCTCTAAAATGCGAAGATACGTCCAGGGCGCCGAGCGCTGGCAAAGTTGCACTAGCGTTAATTCGTCAAGCAGAGCGAAGTTGTGCTAGCGTTGTCTAATTTGCATACGGCGGGAAGTTAAAGTTTAATGGACTTATATGTTTCATCAAATACATTACACTACACAAGCCCAGGGAACCTTAATAAAAGAAAATAGAGTTGTTATATTGCCCTACACATGTGCTCAGTGTATAGTTTATGTGCCATATGTTAGGAAATGTAGGAGGGAAGCCGGTTACCCAAATAACGCTCTTTTGCAGCCTATCACCCTGAAAAAATGAAAAGACGCCAGCGTTTTTTGAGACTAAGAAAAATTTTCTAGATTACTAAATTTTAGGAAGTCTTAACTACTCTATTGCACTTCGCCTGGTCGTTCAGTAAAATCTGCATCTTAGTGAATTTGCGGAGTTACGTCCGTTCGCCAGTGCGAAAATTCGCCTGGTGTTATAGTGCGAAGCAACACTATTGTCTATCTCCTTCACTAGCGAAATGATGCCTGTGCCCATTAGGGAATTGGTGTAGGTACAAAATTAAGTCACGCTGGCGAATTTTCACCCTTTAGGGAATCTGCCCCTATGTGCCTAAAAAAATGCCTTACCCTTTAAAGAAAACAGGGATTGTTTCTTCATATATTGCAGTATAATACACAAAAACTATGAATATCTTGTAAATTATATCCTTATAAACGGTGAGTTCTGATGTCATCAGTTATAAACGGTGAGTTCTGATGTCATTTCTGTCACATGACTCACTGAAACTTGTGTATTATGATAAATAAAGTACCCCCAATCGTAAAATATGAGGATATTAGAAGTTACCTCAGAGTTCCATGATCTGTATAAAAACATGAGGCCAAATGAAACTCCTCGGTAACTTATAATATCCGTATATTTTACAATTGGGGGTACTTTATTCACTATATATTTAAGCTGGCCAACTAGTCAAAGTCATCCCATATCTGGCCAGTCCTACACTCAAATTGCATCTGATTCATTAAGAATTCTATTGCTTCATTATAAATTGTTTTACCTGCAACTTACTTGCTGCTTTCAAGGTTAAAACTCCCAAACATGGTTGCCCTTTTATTGGCTACCACTGGGATCACCTGACTATAGCTGGGAAGGGTGGGAGCTACAACATGGAGCTGGTCACTGCTCCTGTATAAACCATAACCAACAAGGAAAAGTTGTGCTCACCACTAATTTTTAAACCATTAAGGGGGTACAATGAGGCTGTGACCACAAAATTAATTTAGACAAATTATTAATATATTAAAGACATTGAGACATTGTGTGCCTTAAGCCACTAATAATGCCTTACCCTTAAAACAACACAGGGATTGTTTGTCCATATATTGCAATATATTTAAGCTGGCCAACTACGTCAAAGTCATCCCATATCTGGCCAGTCCTATGCTTAATTTTCATCTGATTCATTAAGAATTCTATTGCTTCATTATACAATTTACAAAGGGACTTCGTTTTTATGGATTGTTTATCCATATATTGCAATATAATAAAGCTGGCTAGCTATGTCAAAGTTATCCCTGGTCTGGCCAGTCCTACACTCAGTTTCACCTGATTCATTAAGAATTCTATTATACATTTTACACAGGAACTAAGGGATTCTCAGTACCCACAATAGCAAGTAAGTTTTGTCAAACCACCATATGTGTTAATGCCCTAAGAAACATGACTAATTTGAAATTTGAAATCTAAAAAAACAACATTCTAGTCTATTCCAGAATATTTTAATTGTGAAGATTAGTAAAATTGATTGTGCATATATAAGACATTTATTGGTGCCTTTGTTTAAATTGGAGATGCCCTGATTATCCCCCTTTCCAAATAGAAAGATGTGGGAGACTAGATCTGTTAAAGAAACACAAGTGTCAAGAGTGCTGTTATCAGAACGAACACAAGTGATATTAAATCCATTTTATCTATCTTTAGAGTTCATACCTCTCAAGAGTTCTGTTTGGTGTGGCTGCCCTGAAAAGAGGGTGTTGCAAAAAATAAGCATGAGGTTGCATATAAAACAGTTTCACGTGTTCACGTGGGTAGATCCAATGCATGACTTACAATGTCCTGCCTTTTAAATGGTAAAGGTAATGATAAAAGGAAATATGCAGAACCATGCAAATCGTTAAAAGGCTGCTTTAGGTCCACTTCTTTTTTTCCCTTTATATTGGTCTAATGAAATCTAAAGTCTCTTCAATTCAATTGCTTAATTATACATTTTAAAATGTATAATTAAGCAATTGAATTCTTAATGAATCAGATGAAAATTAAGCGTAGGACTGGCCAGATATGGGATGACTTTGACGTAGTTGGCCAGCTTGAATATATTGCAATATATGGACAAACAATCCCTGTGTTGATTAAAGGGTAAGGCATTTTTTAGTAGCAGTATGCACAAATTGTCTCTGTCTTAAATATATTGATAATGGGTTGAGTGCAGAGGACTCTTGTAGTTGACTATATGTATTTTGTGGTCACACCCTCATTGCACCCCCTGCCTAATGGTTTTAAAAAATAGTGGTGAGCACAACTTTCCCTTGTTTGTATATATATGGGAAATGATGAAAGGGGTGAAGCTATTATGTCACAGAGGCTCCATGATAGACTGGGGAAGAGAAAATCAGGATTGCAGCCTAAATTAGGGTCTGAACTTAAGGGTAATACAAGTTTATTAGCAACTACTTTACCATTAAATTTGCACCCCACCTGGTCCTTTAAATGTGCTAGCCTATTGATCATTGAACAGAATTTTGCTGTAGGAATTTTATATGACAGATGGCATAACATTCAGGAAAGTCCAGGAAAATGGTAAATACGTTTTTTTTTGCTCATTGGAACAAGCTGCACAATTTATGACTATTAAACTTCACATAGCATCTGTGGTAAAATCTGTACTGTTATTCAGCTGTGCCACATTAAGGGCATGTGATCCTTCATTGTGATAACTGGATTGTCCTGTTACTCACAGGTCGTGAAAAAGTCTTGCTACCCTCGCTGGAATGAAGCATTTGAGTTTGACCTAGAAGAAACAGTTACTGAGAAATTAAACATAGAGGTTTGGGACTGGGACCTTGTCAGCAGAAACGACTTCCTTGGAAAGGTATGGATATATGCAGCATTATCAGTTTCTTCCTTCTTAATAACACATAGTTATATGTGCCAACTTATTCTGCAGCACTATATAATAAACAAGTGTATACATTGAATATTTAGGTTACAAACAAAAACACAACTGGAAAAGAGGGACCTGTTAACTGATCCTATACTATTTGTAACAAACTTGCCTGGTGGTCTGGGGGGGGCGACAGGGACGCCTGTCGCCCCCTCTGCGGGGACGCCCGCCTCGACTAGCGGCTTCCGGTAGGCCGCAGGCACCGGCGTCTTAGGGCGCGTGCGGCGCGCTCCGGGTTTTCTTAAAGGCACAGTCGCGCTGACGTAGTGACGTCAGCGCGCAAGGGCGCGCAATTCAAAAACTATTTAAAGCCCATTAGGGCTGTGGGACTTTGCCCGTGATAGGATTTGTTCCTGGTGCTTTGAGCTTGTGTTAAATTCTGAAACCTGTTTGATTCCTGTTTTGACCCTGCCTGGCTATTTGACTACTCTGACTTCTGGATTCTGACCCTTGCCTGATTACTGACTACCGCTTCTGATTAACCCTCTGATTTGACTCCCTGGTTTGACCTTTGCCTGTCTGATTACGTTTACTCTCTGCCTGCCTCGACCCGGCCTGTCTGACCACGAATCTGTCTTACGTTATTGTACCACGACCTTCGGCCTAACTGACTTTAACAACAGTCGTGCCCCTTTGCTTGCCAGAACTCCTCGCCTTGCTCCTCGAAAAGTCCAGGTGGCATCTGAGTACGCTGAGGACTCCTCCCGAAGCCAAAGGTGGTCACACTACTGGTGAAGCCGAGCCGAGACCAGGGAACGTGGCATTAGTTCTGGTTTAGGGTGCCGACCGTGACACTATTGTTTTCACCCAGTGCAATAAAAAAAGAGCCAAAGCATTTCTGATGTGACTTAGAATGTTACTGCAGATAATTCAGGGTAACAATACATAAATCTGGCAATATTCATATGCAATATATCAGTTCCAGCATTGTCATGTCTTAAAAAAATACCAGACATGTTTTATTCAAACTACTGTCCGACCCTCAGATAGAAGACATATTGGTTTACTTGTGTGTTTTAATTTAATATATAGGTAAACATGTTTCATTTTGACTGCTGCTGTTTTCCACCAAACAGCAACGGTATTGAAATTCAACATATGCCATAGGTCTAACTTCATGCCAGGAGATTTGCCATTTAGAGGTTAGACAATTTTGTGAGGATTCGTCATCAATCACTTTCCAATATTTCCAGTTTCAGTGACCATGTCTAGGCACTGTGCCATAAATATAGAGATTATAACTAGAAGAAATGGGAAGTGACTGACAAGAATTTCATGTTTTTCATAGAATCTTTCTAAAATGCTAGCAAATATCCCTTTTGTGACATTAGCCTTACATATTGTACATTGTTGTTGCTATTGCTCTCCAGTGGACTCACTAGCAATACCTTCAATGTTTGTGTGCATGGTGTATATATACAGGAACAAACGTTAAAAGAGTTTGTTGGTCCATGGATATACATTTAATTCATACATTAAGGGGGATATTTTAATGAAAAAAAAACACGCCCAAACTCCCATACCCGATTTGACCTTATTTATTATTTATAAAGCTCAAATTAATCAGTTCGGGGAAAACGCCCAATAAATTGCACTATTTTTTATTTATTTTTTTGCCCGAAAACCCCAGATTTTTCAACTTTCGCACTAAACTCAGCACAAACCATGATATCTTTAAATTGAGATAGGTGCCCCTCCCACTGACCTACTATATACAGGACCTTGACAGGTCTGAGATGGCGGTGTTTCGGATTTGGGCTTTTTGCAGCATCAGGGTATGATAAGTCTCAGAAAATTTGAGTTTTTTTCCACTAACAATTCCAGTTTTTGCCCCAAAAAGCCTGACCAGATAAATTTGAGGTTTAGTAGAAAAAATCCTAAATCTTTAAATTTTTCCCCAAACATGTCATATAGCTTCTTAAAGGAGTACTAAAGCCTAACTAAAGAACTAGGCTAGAAATGTTGTAAATGTTGTACATTATGTTTTGGACCTATGTACCAGCCCAGGACAAACACAGCCATTTAGCAGGGAAAATCTATGTTTCTGAAGATGCCCCAGTAGCTCCCCATTTTCTTTTCTGCTGATTCACTGCACATGCTCTGTGCTGCTATCACTTACCGGACTTAGGGACGACTCATAATATACAGTTTATAAAGAATAGAAATGTCACAATATAAGACTGATTAGTAAATAATTCAGATTATTGGTACATGACCGCAAAGAAACCAGTGCAACTAGCATTAGAATTTAACAATCAGTCCTGTAGCATCAGCTTATATTACAGACAAACCTCAGTTTCTGCTTGTAAAAAACCCCTGAGCATGAGCGTGGCAGACAAGATGGTGACCCCCTGTGACAAGTTTAAAGTCCTGGATCATTGCTGCTATTGAGAAGCTGAAACTTTAGGCTGGTGCAATAAGTTCATTATGTAAAATAAGGCATTTTTAACCATATTCATTTTTAGAATTTAGTTCTCTTTTAACTGTTACTAGATCAGTACAATAGTTATTTTAATTTAAACTGTGCCTTGTAGTCACCAGCAATCATCTCAGTCTGCCTCATGCCTCTTTATGCATCACTCTTGACCTTTGCTAAATCAGCTTTAAACACTGCTTATAATATTTGTACTTTGTGTTAAAGCCTTCATGAGTCATTTTCAGGTTCAGTTAAAAAATGTCTGACTTGCCTTTTAAGTTGCAGGGAAGAGATAAGCATCTCCTTCTAAGGGAGCAGGAATGCAGATTACTTCTCTGCAAGGCTGTGCCATACTTTTAGAAATTTGAGCTATACTGGCATACAGTACCTATACGTATGTGTTCTGTTTTGCCTTAAATATCTGTTGCTTCCTCTTTACCTGTTCCATTCTGTTACATTTTGTTGTTCCAGTTCCAGTCAACTTCCCCTTTGATCTGACCTTGATGCCTGGCTATGTGCCACTTTGTTATTTAATGCCCCAAATAATTTTCATCCAACATTAAATATTCAGTATTGTCACCACTGTCCAAGAAAGGTGTTTGATGTCATAGCTGATATCTTATCTACCTTTTACATCTGCTACAAGGATGTATTGTAAGTAAACAATAGATTATTCACTTTGAGTGGCATTCCCTTAGGTCACAGAATTTAATAAAAGGTTATATCATGAAAACCTACGCAAAACCCATGCTTAATAAAAGATCACTATATCCCCATAATTCTGTTTGTTATAAGGAAATACCCAAGCTAAACCATATTTTTTTATATCTCTTTATATGGGGAGAAAAAAAGAATTCCAATAAACTGTCCCAGTGATATCATCCCATGTTCCCTCATCATATTTTATTTCTGACTTGTTGGAGGATTTAAACCGAATAGAAGGGCTAAGGGGTAGTAAGTCTGTGGCTAGTCATCCAAAGAGAGACCTTAGGCAATGTTAAACTTAAAGCAGCAGGCTGGTGCGGCGCTTTGGGAGAAGGGGCCCCTCTCTAATACCTTTTGGACACAGGCACTGCAAGCATGGAGGCGGAATTGATTCATTCTCTTTAAAGTGGCAGACTTGGAACACTGATGCTGACTTCACCTGCTCAATTTAAACCCGCACAGTGAGGCAAACTGCAGGAGTACGATCTGTATACTTACCTTATTATTTGGGAGTAGGACAGGACATTGATTGCGATTGTTAAATCGCTAAGGAAGTCGCTGGACTTTTACATCTGCACTCCCAATCCTATTAATTACTAACTTCAGTGCACAGATCACACTGCAGATTTATAATATATACATCATACATTGTGCCACTTCCATTGTGGAACTGTCCTTTGAGAGAAGACTTAGTGCTTACTACATTGGGATAATCTTGCAATTTTACAACATTTTGGACAGTGCTTAAGTTCCATGTTCCGTCACATACTTTATTATTTCAGCTTGGTGCCTTATCAGCTGTGTGATCACTAATCACTGGATATAACTATCGGCATAGATGTGTGCCTTATTAATTTAGCGTAACTATTTGCATAGACCCAGTGGTCTGTTCCTCACTTGCAGTTACCAATTATATGATTTGCTCTTCCTACCTGCTTTAATATAAGGCAGGTGGTGGGGTCAAATAATCTAACAGAGGGATCCCTCCTCCCATTTGCTGCACCTTGTTTGTCTTTTAACTTTGTTTTAACTTAGAATGGGGCATGGTTGTGAATAAATATTGCCTTTTTAAATTATTTGGATCTTGTTGAACTCAATTCATTGATAGGGTCCTGGAGGTTAAGTCCTCTTTTTTCACATTTGATATTTAACCTTGCACTTTGCAGACACTCCATGGATTCTTTTCGATGAGTATAATAACTATTATCTAATGTCTGGCTTGTTTACTTTTAATTGTATGAGCATCCATAAACATTTATAAAACTAAAAGGAGGATGGAAGACTGTGCAGAAACCTTTGTCCTATTGTGTGGGTTGTGTTGATCTGCAGTATTTGCTACAGCAAAATGATGCTACTTAAATTCAGCCACAGGAATGTTTGTAGAGACAGAATTCAGTGCAGGATACAAAAGAAATCACACAGTGATGGTTCTCTTAATGATTCCATATTGGCCATATGCAGTGAATGTCTCCAAGCTTCTGCATCATCCACCAAGCACAGGCAATCAGAGGGCGAACCCAGAGAATTAAGATTACATTAACTGCCAGGCCAATTTGACCCAGCATAAAGGTTGGCAAATCTAGCTTATTAATTATCAAATCGTACAGTGGGGAAGGACTGCATCAGCATGCCAATAAAGTCATCATTTGACACTGTTAAACCTGCCTGATACCTGGAAGATTTTCAAAACAGGCCTGTCCATGGCCCATAAGGGCCACTAAGTTGCTAACTTGGTGTGGCCAGCTTTAATAGAAAGTACATAAAGATCTCAAACTAAAGGTTATACTCCCTTATTCAATGTGAGCTAGCTAGACAAAATCCTTTATAACAGTTTTTCTTTCTAGGCATATTTATAAATATTTGTACTTTGATTGCCTTTCAAAGTATACCTTGACAAGAACAGGGCTGTATTTTCTACATAGGAGGACCTAGGGCAGCAGCTTTAAGGGGGCAGCCCTTGGGTTACTGCTATCATCTGATTTGGTGGTAAAGCTGAGGTGGTACCTCTCTTTTCAAACTGTTCTGCACATGCGCTGCTTCATCTGCAGATGAAGCAGCCATATAATAAGAGCAGATATAAAAGATACATCAAGGATGGTACCTATGTTGGCTCAAAATGTTAAAGAAGAGTTAGAAATTGCTGGCTTATTAAAGATGAATTAATATTTAGGTGTATACTGTAGGACCAAGGGATGTTGTCCTCAGCAGCCTAAAACTGCCAGGACATTCAGCCACACTCCCTTAAAAGCTAAGGAGAAAGCAAAAAATCGCCTGTTATTAATTGCCATTAGAAGTTTAAAAAACGAAGCTATGCTGGCTCTATAGATGCATTACTGATGAAAACAAATTTTTTTGTAGGTGGTGATGAATTTAAATGGACTACAAACTACCTTACAAGAAGAAGGATGGTTCAGACTGAGTCCTGGGAAGTCAAAAGATAACATAGATGAGTATGTCATTTTTACGTGTGATTTTGCGGTTTTCTGCTATTTGTTTTTATTGAAAACTTAGTAGCTTCTTAAGATGTGTGGCACACCACCTCTTTTTAACACTACTCAAATGCCTGTAAGCCATGGATGTTTTTTTCCAATTTATATTAAACTTGTGTCTCAATTTATCTACTGAATTCCTCAGGATAATTAGGGCGAGTTTTGGTTTGTTCTTTGTACTCTTGAATCCATGACTAAATAACCAATATAACCTTGTTGTGAGGGGCAATGGGGCTTGAACTGGAAATTTGTGACAAACACTGTTTTAGTGTAATGTGCTGGATATTCCCTGCTGTAAGCAACTGCACATGCATAAAAAATATTACAGTTTATACAAAGAGCTGCTGGTCTTTGTTGGAGTGAACAAGAAACGTTTGAAGATCTGATAGTAATTGTAGTGATTGTAGCAGGTTATACAACACAGATGAATCAGAACATTCTCATGTACACATTATAAACATTTATGTCCTGGTCACATACCATTGCTGGCACTTGGAAAGAAAGGTGTACTCCCCTTTTCTTTGAGCCGCTGTTAATTAAAGAAAGAAAAAAGAAAACTGGATCCACGTGAATGTGAAAACGAAAAGGTGACCTTCCTTTAAAAGAAAGCAATTCAATAGTGGAGCGCCTCCATACTATGTGCAGCGCCTCCATATGCCATCCACATTCCCTTTTGAACGTATTACACTATGTTTTGTTTCTAATTTCTGTTGCCACAGGCGCTGATCCCCATATATATTCCCCAGGGAATACATATATCTTTGCTTGGACTTTTTTTACAGTGGAGGGACTGTGAAGGGATCGGCAAGAAATACTTAAAGGACTGACATTTTTTACCAATTTGCAGTGTAAGCAATATATGTTTCATTGCTGGCACTGGCTGCAGTCTTGGAAAATTAGGCATAAAAATAGCATACTGAGTCACTTAATGCTAAGCCAAGAACACATCGAGATCTTTCTAATACAAAGAGAAAAACTGTTATTGAGATTTATTTAACTCTTTACACACAATCAGACTTTATGCCACTTGCAGGGAAGTACCAGTGTTGCAGCACCATAGATACATAAGCATACGCTTTCATTTCTTTTGCATGGATGCAGGAAACAAAGATCTGTAGGAAATTAGTTATTATGGCAGTGTTTTTAAAGTATTTCAGAAATACAGCCGCTCATCTATTAAACACTGACCAAAACAGTTTTTTTTTTTTAGCCAGTTTAGGGGCTGTGAATCTTCCAGGCAGTTTTTTCCATGAAAGGGATATGAAGGATATGTACCAGTCTGCTCAAGGGCTACATTAATTACTTAGCATCTTAATTTAAGAAGACCCAGGGGGCTCCAGACCACAAGGTCTGCTGCCTCTATAGCATCAAGGACTGCACAACATCATACCAAGACAATACGTTTATTTTGATTCATTATCTGCTCAGATGGTAACAAATTGCTTTATGCCGTTGGAAGGACAAACAAATTTGTAAAGTATGTAAAGGGGTAGCTCACCTTATATTAACTTTTATCATAATGTAGACAATGCTATTCTAAGACAATTCGCAATGGTCTTCTTAAGATCCATCTATAAGGGCTAAAAGCTTTGACAAGATCACAATAAAAAATTCCTTCTGTAACAAATAACTCTGAATCGATACAAAGGTACCTTTAAATAAACATTAATTTGAAGTTGAAGATCAATGTTGAAATGAATATTCTATAACATACTAAAAGTTAACGCAAAGATGAACTACCCATTTATTGTTTGCCGTATAAAATGGAGACTGGAAGATCTCTGTCACTATTAACCTTATTAATCTTATTTTTGTAATTAAAGGGTCCAAGTTGTATTTATCAATAGTGCACAGTCTTACTGAGTAGTTGTTTATGATTTTAGTTTATAATTTCGAAAAGTGTTTTTTTTTTTTTACTTTTGGGGTTCAAGCTGTCGCTTGTTTTTCAGCAATAGCTGATGATAAAAAGGTAAAAGATATAAAGAATATTGTACTATAAGCAGGAATCACAGACAAGCTGTTATCAGTGATGTTTTAAAATTTAGAGAAACAATGTTTTGTTCAGTGTGTACTGATGCTTCAAAAAGCATCATATAAGAAATTGGTATTTAGTAAATATAATTTCCTGGGTTTCCTATATCATTTTGAGTGAATGAGAAAAAGTCAAGGGGCATATATTCTTTGGATGTTGCTATAGAGACCTGTATGAAATATAAATAAGGTAGATTTGTTCCCAGTGTCTGAAAATCACCTCAGGCCAAGTAATAATATAATGGCTTTACTGGAAAAATATCAGCTAAGGAAAAAGAAAATTAGCATTAGGGCAACAGCACACGGTAAAATGTGTTAAACCTGAGCTACTGTGGGAGACAAATCTACCAAAAATGACTTGCCTTAGCATAACATTAGTATAGCTGCAAGTAAAACCTGTTACTTGTATACTTACTGTTTATTCAATTTTAATTTTTGCAATAGAAATTGCTATAAGGATTTATTTCTTTTAGTGGTTTTGATCTGATTCTGAGGGCTGATCAACACATGAGCAGTGCTGTCCTACATTAATCTGGGAGCTCTGACCTTAAGAATTTGTTCTCACCGGCACTGCTTCTCCCTTGTTATTGGTTGCTTTTCAATCACATGACTCTTACACCAGCCTATCTGCACTGCCAAGCACACGCAAATTCCTAGAAAATGTCTTCATTTCTCAAACTTAATTTTAAAATAAAAATGGCAAACGACTGAGAAGAAAATGGATTTGTTTTCATTTGTCAGGGGTTTTATCTTTATTTTATGATGTTTAGTTCAACACCATAAGTTTGTTTTGTGGGTTTTTTTGCCTGTTTAGGGGAAACCTTGGGTCCCTGCAGCTCCAAGTGAGACTTCGTGATGAGACTGTCCTTCCATCAGAATACTACAAGCCTTTGGTCCAGCTGTTGTGTCAGGAGGTTAAACCTTCACGCAAGGTAATTATTAGGTAGGATGCTCTAATGTTTTAGACTTACTGCTGCTGAGATCTGCTTTTTGTTTCTTTAGCAGGCATCCTTGTCTGGTCATGCTAATGTTTACTAATGTAATACATTACTATACAGATGCATATACTGTTTATTATGGAAAAGTTTTTTTGTATTTCCCTAAAATTATTAACTAAAATATTTAAAGGGCAAGTCAACCCCAAAGTAAAAATGTGCCTAATAAAATAACACATAAGTCTTAGCAACTTTCCAATATACATTCATTAAAAAATGTTAGTGCTTTTAAAGTTATTTGTAAAAAAGTTTGCTATTAAAAGCAGCAATTGCTTAACTCCTGGTTGTTACTTTTTAAACAATGTTGTAAAAGTCTTGGTTCCCCAGAAAAGTCCAGTCTGTTAATCAACTGCCTTGTCTTACATTGTATCAACAGTCTTAGCCATCCAATTAGAGAATAGAAAGGGACGAACACAGCTTTGAATAGCAATACATATACAAATATCTTAAAAACCATAGAAAATGTGTAATGAATGTATATTGCAAAGTTGCTTAGAATAATGTTTTCTTGTATTAGGCATTTTTTTATTTTGTGGTTGACTTGCCCTTTAATAAAATTGTATGTGTTATATGTGTTACAGTTTTAAAGGTTGCCCTATTTGTTGCAACTCCGTGCAGGTATGATGTATTGGTAATATGCAGCATGTAGTTGCCTGCTATTGGTAACTAGACCACAGTATATTATATAGTATAACCCTGAGCAATGCTGAAATGGTAAATATGAGCACAAACAGAAATGGTTGCCATGTTCTGAACCAGTGTAAATGATGTAGATCTATAGGAGTGGCAGCAGTTGTCACAGAGGATACTGAATAATGTTATATATGCATGCAGTGCTGGAATTGGAGAGGGATGCACAGGGATGCCATCCCTTCACTTCTTTATTTTTGTGAAATAGCATCCCCTCAGAGGGGGTGCAAAAGTTTTGAATCCCAGAACTTTCTTTTGCTCCTCTCCACTTCTGCATGATTATTCCCAGGCACCGAGATAAAAAAATCTGCAGTGTTGTTAATGCAAAAGCAGGATGTACATACACACTGCACAATAATCAATATAATACTTGTTATTAACCCCTTTGTGTGCTCTTTGCAAAAGCTCAATGCATTTTCCTGTTTTTAATTTTAAAGCAATGTTCTATTCTTGGAAACCAAATGTTTAGAAAGATTTTTCCCTTGCAGGAAAAAAGCGTTAATTTAATATCGCTAATAGATGACACAACATCTGCCGAATGTCGACAGGAGGTGGCAACCAATTTGGTAAAACTCTTCTTGGGACAAGGGATAGCTAAGGAATTCTTGGATCTGCTTTTCAGACTTGAACTTGATAAAACAAGTAAGTAGCAAAAGGTCATTGATGTATTTTTAGAAGTTGACATATAGGTATAATAAGGTTGACCCGCAAATAGATTTTTGTTTCTTTTCGATGCATGTGATACATTAAATCTGGCTGATCCAATGTCTGGCCTTCATGGCAATGATCAGACTATATGGGAGTGAGAACATTGGCCCATGTCAGATTGCTAACATGCCCTAATAAATTGTGAGTGGGGGCTGATTGGGCTGGGCTGAAAAAAAGATATGGCTTCCCTCTAGAAACAAAGAGCTACAGAGTTGAATGCCCTATTTAACAGTAACTACTACTATATTTACATTCAAGTAAACTGCATGCACAGTATATTGATCTCACTGAGCAATTATATTGTATGAGTTTGTCAAATGTTTCTATTATTTACCATAGATGAACCCAACACATTATTCAGAAGTAATTCTCTGGCATCAAAATCAATGGAATCATTTCTTAAGGTAAAATACATATATATCTTTCTGCTGTATTACAATTATTAGGGATAGTAATAGAAGATATTGATACATTTAAGAAATGCAGCTTTGTATTTGTGATAGGGATACCAAAATCTATGCCTTATTCTACCTAAATGCCCCTGGCCTCTGGCATATCGCATGCATTTTTTAACTTTTTTCCCTGAATGGGTCAGTTCTCCTGTAGCTAAGAATAAATCACTCTAAGCAGCTTCTGGAGGTAATGATTCAGGAATAAAATAATAAGAAAAGGATTATTGTAAGCTTGCTGTTTTAATCGCTAATGAGCAAATGCTAAGACGGCACACTAGGGAACTTGTTATTGATATGTGGCACACAACCAGCTTTTCCTGTACCATAGGGGTGTCAAACATGCAGCCTTTCTGTTGCCAAGGCACATCAGTTCTTACTATCCCCTGACACTGAAAGGGTGGAATTGTAGCCAGAGAGAAACTATAGGACCAAAGTTTTTACGTGTCTTTGGGGTACCAGTCACAGAATATACTATTTGGTTTTAGGCTGTTATAAATAAATATTTGTGTACAGTGTGCTGCAGCTCTACAAAGTGGCATCTCCCAATCTGCTTTGGCAGCGTTGGAATGGGGGGGTCTAGGGCCCACCGGGGCTTCCAATTCAGGGGCCCACACACTCCTGGACCCCCCAGTTGCAAACCCCAACTGCTCCTCACCCCTTACCTTTTTCCTCCCTTCCGGCATGATCAGGGCCATGGAGAGAGGTAATAGAGCAGCCTTCAGCATCACTGCCAGGGAGAGGGTCTGGGACCTGCGTCTGCGTTTTTCGACAGTTCGACCCTGTGCTGTGGTCACAACCTGTAATACCACCTGAAACCCACTCAGCTTTTGGTAAACCCGTCAGGGTTTTTGGATAGCTCCTACTTAAGTTGTTCTCCTTATCCCATTAATATCACAACAGAATAAACAAATATCTGTTACCCTATTATCTAGGTAAGACTTCTCTTATTCCATTACAGTATGAAATATCCCAATAAATTGATATAAAATGATTTTGAGTAGCTTACTGTACAAAATGCCTTAATGTCCTTAATATATTGCAAATGGGTGGGTGTCTTTGTCAGTATAAATCGTAACCCCACATGCTTGAACTAAACCCCACTAAATTTTCAAAAGAATATTATTACTAAACTTCAATCCAGGGTTTATTTCCAGTAATACATGTTATTAATCCTTAATCAGGAGGCAATAAGGTACCACCTGGTATGCTCTAGCAATACTCTTAAAAAATGTTCTAACATTACTAAAGGCAACATTTCCCTTTTTCCCCATTAGGTGGCTGGAACTCAGTACTTGCATATTGTTGTTGGAGCGACAATAAATCGTATATTTGAAGAGAAAAAGTATGTTGAACTCGATCCCAGTAAGGTAGAAATCAAAGAAGCAGGGTAAGTTTTATTTGTGCACTCAGTTATAGAAATTAGTTAGTAAATATGAATTGCTGTATTTTTATATACTGAATATATCATATAATTACATCTGATGAAACTTAAGAAATAATGTATTGCCAGACACCAATGATGCAGCACAATTATCAAACACAAAAGGGTTTATTTATCATGCTGGGTAAAAAGTGGAGAGAAACATTACCGGTGATGTTGCTCATTGCAACCAATTAGATCTTTGCTTTTGTTTTCTAACCGTTGAAATCTAATTGCTGATTGGTTGCTCTGGGTGCTGCAGACTTTCAGCAAAGGGTTGATCCTTGCATTCTAGGCAAACCCTATTCCCTCTTCCTCTGTTTGCCTAACTGAATACCGCCAGGACACTGGTCCATCACTTCCTCCTCCTTGGAGCCTCAGTTGCTCTTCTCTCTCTACCCTGCCATACACGTTACAATAATGACGTGTATTATTACCATCATTCATTTGCAATACAGACATTTAGAGCTAAATTGTCAGATGTACGGGTAGAAACAATAAAATTCTACCAGTATCTGAAATTCAGCAGTAAACATTGGCCAACATTCGACTAAAATTTTCCAACCTACTCGATCTACAAACCAACCGATATCCACGTTTCGTGCAATAATATCTGTGTGTGTGTATTCCCATCTTAACTCTCACCAACTACAGTGAGCTCCAACAGTTCTATGAATGTCTTTTATAGATTATGGTCACTAGAGTATTGTGTTGGTTCCCCCTTAAATACTGAATAAACCCATTGTTTTTTCTGTAACATGAATTTTTGGTTGATTGGTTAGCAAGTCTGAGGTAATGGGGTAAATTTATCAAAGAGTGAAGTTCCGCCACTAGTGTGAAATTCCGCAGCTCTCAATTCATTTCTATGAAAGTTCACCCTATGATAAATACGCCTGTAGAAATCCCATAGAAATGAATGGAGAGTGGCGGAATTCCACTCTAGTGGCGGAACTTCACTATTAACTTCACTCTTTGATAAATATACACCATTGTGTTAATACACCAGAGCTGGAGGGAATACATAAGCATGGATAATAGTTTATTTGATCAATTCTCTGCGGGAAATGCCATTTAATGTTTTAGCATAATGACACATTCAGGGAAATAAGAGCTGTAGGAGGCAATAATAAACCTTGTACCTATACCAGCACTAAAAATGTCCCTTTACCCATATTTTATCTTGGCACTATTAAAATGCCACTGAGGGCCACATTCAACTAACAGGCCTTCATCTAGTCAGCTGTTTTGTTTGATCATTCATTGTGCTCAGTTAAAGGGAATCTGTTGCCCTAAGAAATAGTTCCAAATACTTTTCTATCATGGTAGTTGAGCAAAATTAACTTTACTTACATTATATTTAATATTTAATATTTACATTTTCTTTTCTTCAGTCTTGGAATTCACAGCAATTAGGCAGGCTCCATTTTGTGTACAAGGCAAGTTGTGTATCACCCCAAAATCTTGTGTATGCACTTCCAATGCCCTATACAATTATAGAGCATGAGGAGGCAGGGAGAATGTGCTGAATGAAAATGAAAGTAATAATGCAGGCAGGCAATATATGAAGTACAGCTCAGATATTTAAACACCTATATAACAGATATGGATGCTTTAATAAAAAAGAATTTGGGTTTCATGATTAATTTGCAAATTACTTTCATTATACAACTTCTTTATGTGTGGGTGACAGGTCCTCTTTAAAAAAGAACTAAACTATATGCCCACTACGCCCCTCCTCATACCACCTGTTACTGTCAAGAGTGTGTTTATCTTTGTAGGTGCAATAAAAATTCAGAGTTGCGGAGCAGGCGCCATCTTGCACTGCTTTGGAACTCATCAACTGGCATGTGTAGTTGAAGCTAGGCCTGAATCGACGCTGGTGCACATGCGCCAATCAATGCAGAATCGAATGCCCAAATTGACACAAAAGCGCAAGAGCGAACCGAGGCGGACAGTCCAGACAGGAGAGAGGGGACCGGACTAGGGGGTAGGAGCCAGAGAAGGTACGTGCCTAGTGCCCACCAGCTTTGCGCCCTAGGCACGTGCCTACTATGCCTACCCCTAGTTCTGGCCCTGCTACAACTTGTAGTATGTGGACATAATGTATGATAGGGAGTAATGGGTGGTGTGGGGAGGTAGGATTCTAATATTTGGTGCACCCCAGTGTTTTATTGATAAATACACTTTTTCCTGTATTTTATTGAGGATTTTATTGATTGCTGTCTGGTATCTCTTTTAAATATATGTATTCAGCAAACATGGACATGTGATTGTTATCACTATGACTGGCAATGTCTATGTGCTGCATTTTTTACTAATCACTGTGAAGCATTTACTACAATCTTGATATTACTTAGGTGCTCCGGCTTGCACAGGATTCAGACAGAGAGTGACCTAATCCAGCAGAGCACCCAGTACCTTCAGTCTTATTTAACAGACCTACTGATGTCAATAACAAAGTCAGTAAAGTTGTGTCCTGCCACCATACGTGCTACATTTAGGCAGCTCTACAAGAGAGTAGAAGAATGCTTTCCAGAAAATAAACACATGGTTAGTACCAAATAATGAATGCATTTTAATTAAACTATGGCCTTATAGCATTGTTATTGCAAAACTTTGTTTTATCCAATGCTTGTTTTCATGCGAACCTCTCACGCAATTGTCACTTGAAAACCTGGATGTAGAGTCATGCAACGACTGTAACATGCTACACTATGTTAGGGAGCACTGGGAGAAAACCACAAACCCCTGCCTCCTCCTCTAATAATTGTGTACCCCATCTTCAAGATTTTTTTTCCAATTATAACATACTGTATATTATACTGTATTGTGCAGTGTTTTGTTTATATTTGAGTAGAAGGCAACAAGTGCAGTGCATTTTGGTGGCTCTATTGCTTATTTTACTGTAGTTTTAGGACATAGGACTGTTGTGTCTCTTATTACAGCTAGCAGCCATGTGCAACTTCATATAGCACCACAATGCAACCATAAAATACTTCTTCCTTCTTCAATTCTTCTGGGACAGAGCATGGGCATGATGCACCAAAGCTGTAGGAAGTGCACCAGAGACTGGTACACTTCCTACAGCTTTCACCTATATGGAATAAGGCTGTTGTCTTTGGAAAACAGCACAAGACTAATAAAAAGTGATTAACATTAAACAGTATTTCTTCTATTATTTATTGCAGAATGTCAAGTTCATTGCTGTAACCAGTTTCCTGTGCCTCCGTTTCATCTCTCCTGCCATAATGTCTCCCAAACTCTTTCACCTTAGAGAAAAGCATGCTGATGCACGAACAAGCCGCACATTACTTCTCCTAGCCAAGGTATGAGAAATTCTTTGTAGACAATGTCTGAATAAAATAGGAGTCTAGCTTGGAGAAAGGACAGTTTTCAGTTCTCAGGACTTCTGTAACCTATATAAAGTCATATGAAAAAGTTTGGAAACCCCTTTCAGCCTGCATAATAATTTACTCCACTTTCAACAAAAAAAGATAACAGTGGTATGTCTTTCATTTCCCAGGAAGATCTGAGTACTGGGGTGTTTTCTGAAAGATTTTTAGCAAAGCAGTATTCAGTTGTATGAAATTAAATCAAATGTGAAAAACTGGCTGTGCAAAAATTTGGGTACCCTTGTAATTTTGCTAATTTGAATGCATGTAACTGCTCAGTACTGATTACTGGCAACGCCAAATTGGTTGGATTAGCTCATTAAGCCTTGAACTTCATATGCAGGTGTGTCCAAGCATTCCAAGAAAAACATCTGCTACCTGCTGTCAAATTTGGTGGAGGTTCCATCATGCTGCGGGGCTGTGTCGCTAGTTCAGGGACTGGGACCCTTGTTAAAGTCGAGGGTCGGATGAATTCAGCCCAATATCAACAAATTCTTCAGGATAATGTTCAAGCATCAGTCACAAAGTTGATGTTACGCAGGGGTTGGATATTCAAACAAGATAATTACCCTAAACACAATTTGAAATCTACAAAGGCATTTATGCAGAGGAAGAAGTACAACATTCTGGAATGGCCAGCACAATTATTGAAAATCTATGGGATGATTTGAATCAGGCTGTCAATGCTCAGCAGCCATCAGATGTAACTGAACTGGAGAGATTTTGTATGGACGAATGGTCAAAAACACTGCTATCCAGAATCCAGACACTCATCAAAAGCTATAGAAGGCGTCTAGAAGCTGTTACATTTGCAAAAGAAGGCTCAACTAAGTATTGATATGTCTGTTGGGGTGCCCACATTTCTGCACCTCTCTAATTTTGTTATGATGCATATTGCATATTTCCTGTCAACCCAATAAACTTTATGTCACTGCTGAAATACTACTGTTTCCATAAGGCATGTTATATATTAAAAAGAAGTTGCTACTTTGAAAGCTCAACAATTATAAACAAAACTGCAAAGCATTAAGAGGGGTACCCAAACTTTTTCATATGACTGTAAAAGTGCTTAGGTCCTGGCCTTGTGCCCTTATATCAGATGTTTGTGTACCTTCTCAGGACACCTTACATGTTAAAGACTGTTAAAATGGAAATAATTTGGGAAAACAGGTACCAGTTTATATATATTTTTTGCAACTTTACAAAGGGAAGTTTTCAATTGATTAAGTATGATCAAAAAATATAGATATTTACATAATGAATGTTTTTGTCTTACTTATCCCCACCCTTTAGAGTGTAAATCCTTGCAGGCTTGGCCCTCATTACCTACTGTATTAGATTGACCAGATGTCAGTTTTTATGTTCTGAAATGTGCAACACAATGTGCAACACTGCAGAATATGCTGGCATTTTATAAACTGATGTTCTAATAATAAAAATAATGGCAGTGTATTAATTTTCCAATATTTATGTTTCAGGCTATTCAGAATGTAGGAAACATGGATGCTCCAGCAAGTCGAACAAAGGAAAGCTGGATGGCTCCGCTGCAACCGACAATACAGCAAGGTGTCTTGCAGCTCAAAGAGTTTATAATTAAATTAATTAATATTGAGGAGAAGGAAGGTAAATTTACATCTGGCTTTTCACCATTGTGATTTTATCATGTGTTATATTTACAAAGCTCTTCACAAACCAAATTATGAATCCAAAATAAGAGCTGTATGTGAAGATATTTTCGTAAAGAACTGAATCAAAGTTTGATCTTGTCAAGATGTTTTTGTTTATCAAGATAAAAAAGGAAAGCTACATCTCTTAGCTCCATTGATACATGCAAGCCCTTTTGTGAGTCAGTAAGCCAATTTGCCATTTCTCAAGCTCCAAAAATATTAGTTGAAGCTAGTGAACTGGGAAACAACATGGAACAAATATATCAAATGTTCCTGTGGTGAGTGGAAAGGACGGAAGTTTTCTCCAGGACTGCAGTGTCAGCCAAGATGATAGACACCATTAAGCAGTTATCATATGTTAATGAATTTTGCTAGTCTGTTACCTGAGAAGATTTAAACAAATATTGTTTTAAGAGAAAAAATTGTATTTGTATCAGGCCTGGATTTGTGGGAAAGCCAAAAACACCCAGGCCTTTGTTTGCACAGTGTTAGGGGTGCAGGCTGCTCTGCTGCATCCGCTCCCTGACTGCTACACATACTAGGGACACACGGGAGTTTTTGACAGTTGTACAAATCTCCCAAGCATAAAGTCCCAGAGCTGGTGGAGTAGAAAGTGTGCAGGCACTTGGGGAGGGGGGGGGGGGCATACATGGCCCTTGATTTTCATAGCCAATGGGCAGAAGAATATATTTCACATTAAGGTTGGAGGTGATTGAGAGGTTGCACATCAGCCAAATTTCCCTACTGACTCACCAAGGGGCTTACATATAGCTGTGGAGTTGATAGTTTTGTGTCTCATTAATTTACAGTTATTGAGCTATTTTAGCTTGCTTTTTGAACCCCTTGCCCTTTTTAGATATCATTGCTTTATATTTGTCATGGAAGCTTTGGAAATAAAACATGGAATTTGGACATACTGTTATAGAGTGTATTTCTAAAATGCATGCAAAACAAGCCTATAAGGCACTCATGGTACTTATATTACAGTCTGTTCATATTGTGATCTAACAGCTTCTTTATTGCAGAATTAGACCTACAGAAAGCGCTCAATCTACAGAGCTCTACAGTCAAAGAAGGCCCGTTAATGATCTACAAAACAAAAGCCAAGGGATACCTACTGGCGTCTTCTTTTAAGAAACTCTTCATCACCTTAACCCCTGATGCCTTGAGTTTTGCCAAAACATCCTATTCCAAGGTACATTATGGGATTTGTGATATAGGTCATAGATATCCTTTAATCACTTAACCTTTAACAGATTGCAAACTGTACTAGTAAACATTACCAGTGAACAAAAATTAGCATTACTATTTAATATTAATGAAATACCTGTCCTCGTCGAAGCCATGTTTATAAGCTAGAACCCACTATGAAATCTTTAATTCTTTGTGGTGTATTTCAGTGCATGAATATTGGGCAGCCGTTTCAGTTGATTTGGTTCTGCTGAGTGCAAAAATAATAAACAAAGATAAATCTGGCCTTATATCCAAATTTTACATTTTAAAGCCTTTTATGTAGATCTTACAATGTTTTTAAGAAGCAAATAATATACTGCTTATTGATATGAATCTGTGCTAAAGAGAATGTCACTCATGTGTTTTCTTCACCAGCACCGTGTGTTCTGAGCCACCTTGTTTTTAGTTGTTCAGATTTGGGCTGAAATCCACCCCATAGGTACACTGAACTGGAAATGCTGTTTCTGTCAGTGCTCACTACAGGGTGGTTCAGAGCACACTGACCTTTTTCACCGCACCAGAGAAAACACAACATTCACGCTGATGTAATATATAGTCACTGTTTCTACCTAGACTGCATAAAGTTCTGATTTGTTTTAGAAAAGTTCTGTTATTCCACTCTCAAGAATCCGAGCTTTGGAAAAAGTAGAAGAGAAGTGTTTCGGCAATTCCAATGTAATGCAGATCATCTACACGGATGAAACAGAGAATTTGGAGGCTTTATATTTGCAGTGTAAGGTACTGATAAGTTAGATCTTTGTTTCAGAAACACTGCAAAGTTGTATTAGTTTTTCTGCACAAAATCATGACAAATCCCACCCTAAAACTACATTGACTTGTGATCTCTGTGTTGCTGCAACTGTATCTTGTGGTCAGATTGGTAAATTGGGTGCCAGATTTTATGTAGTGAGAAAACTTTATCTGATATTTACATTCCTGACTCACCTTAAGATATCTATTGTGTATTCATGAGTCAAACAATGAGATCCAAGTTTTTTTCTCTGTTGAATTGAATCTGGCCATTGTCAGTGGACTAAAGGTGGCCATATATGGGCAGATAAAAGTTGCCGATATTGGTCCTGGATTTGGCATCTTATCTGCCCATGTGTGGAGGCTCCTGATGGGTCCTCCCGATCGATATCAGGCCAAAAATTGGCCAGATATAGATTGGTCAAGTTTGATTTTTTTTTTCTATGACCCGTCGGCGCCCATTCATAGCATTGTAATCCAATCATTGTGCCCCAGGGCCGAACGTTCGGCCGTTAACGCCCAGCCGTTAGTGGGCATATCGGGTTAAGATCCGCTCATTTGGCGACCTTTCCAAATGAGCGGATCTTATAGTGTTGGCCACCTTTACATGCACAGCTAAAATGAAACACAAAACAAAGACTTCGGTACAGTGTACCATAGACATTTGTCAGTCTGGGGATTAGGCAAGACTGAAATGTTTATCCTCCAGTGTTGGCTAGTGGATGGTACATCAGCAGATTAGAAAATGAAGAAGACACAGCTTTATTTCACTTCCTGCCATTCCAATCATGTGTGCAGAGCAACTGCAATAGAAAGGCGGCAGTACCATATGTGGCCCCTTGTACACTCTCTGCCCATTGGGCACATGAGCTGATGTTCGGAGAGCATAAGGGGACCAGCTTGTGTATGGTTGCATTTAGGCTAATGCATTTTCTACACCAGTGAAGAAAACATGTTCTTCTGCCTTCCACCCTGTTCTTATGAATGGCACAACATCCACATACAGGGCAGATTATGGCATGAAAATGGGAAATGCTGTATTTTCTCATTAAACACCTGATAGGTAAATGAAATTACTTTTATAAAGATGGGGCAGAATGCAGTGGAGAAAGTGCACCATATGGCACTAACCTTAGGAACATATTTATAAAGGTGTTAAAAAGTGGTATGAAATGTACTGTTTAGAAAGCTACATTTTTGTTTTCAGACCTTATTTACACCATATTTGTAATCACAGGAAAAATCCATCACAAAGAGCGAGCCTGTGTAATTGTAATTAGCGAATTTATTCACCAGCCATGGATTCACAGCAAAATTCCGAATCTCGCCATGAGCAAATTGACTTCCAAAACTGTGGATGAAATTTCACAGCAGAAAAAATTGCTGAGAAAAAACGCCCAATGAGTTTAATGCATTTGGACAAAAAAGTCTCCATAAGAAAAAACGCATTGACTTCGGTTACTGGACCTGGGCTTTCTGACTTGAATAACATATGGGGAATTGTGTTCAATGGGTCTAAATTCTCGTTTAATTTGACAATAACCCTAGTAACTGAAATATTGCATAAAAAACTTGGGTGAAACTATGGCATGAGCTTTGTGCAGATCATGGTTAATAGCTTATATGACAGGTGACATGAGACAGTACTGCATTTTTCAGTTCCTTGAAATTTTACCTTGTTAAAAACATGTTGTTTTCTTCTTATTATTTGCAGTGTGTCAATGAACTAAATCAGTGGTTGTCAGCATTGAGGAAAGTGTGTGTCAACAATACTGAAATGCTGTGTTCTTACCATCCCGGTGTGTTTAAAGGAGAGAAATGGAGTTGCTGCCACCAAAAGGACAAAGCAGGTATTGCAGTAAATTTAAAGAACTGAGATTTCACTTTTTTGAGGGGTTTATGAAATCAGGATACAATAAAGAGAAAAATGCTAGATGGCCATGGCTTTGCCCAGCTTCCATACTCATATGAGTGTATTTGCACCCAATGGGACGAGATATATATATTGCAATTGCTTCCTTGAATAACTTTTGACAAGTAATCCTGTTGCTCCGCAGTCACTCCCACACCGATGAAACCAGTTTTTCCAACCCAACAGGCAGGACTCTTTATGTTATCTGAGTCCATTCTATTGCACTGTTCCATTGATGGCATTGTCTCTTTTGAAGGCCAGGTCAGGTTATGGAATTCCTTTTTTTGAAGGCTTGAAAAAAGGGATGAAGGCTTGATGCTCTTGATAAGGGTCTGAATATGTGACCAAAACGTTGATTTTGCACAATAAAAGGGATTTTTCATTTTTTAATCAAGTTCAGTGAGTGCTGAGTCATTGCTGTGGATGTGCTTGCTGAACTACCACTTTGTACCCAGGCAGTCGGTGGGGCTGCGGTATATTTAAATCTGGACCTGCTCACACACTAGTCAAATGCACCTAACAAGTACTGATTAACTTTCCATCTTTGCCACCAAGACAGTTGACTATTTCTCACCTGTTATCTCTTTGGTGCTTTTATTATGTTATGGTTTGCAGCAGAACCCTAATGCAAAATGCTGAATTTTCAAAGACTTTCTATTCTGTTGAACAGGAGCTGGCTGTGACAAAACACGCCATGAAGTCACTTTGCAAGAATGGAATGATCTATTGGATCCTGACTTGGAGGCTCAGCTTATTTTCAGACATCTGCTTGGCGTGAGAGAATTGATGAAGTTAGTAACCTTATAAAAAAAAGAAATATGTAAACACTATCTGGGTAATGCAATAAAAGGAACCAAGTTTGTCCAGGTCTAGTCACTCAAACAGCCAATGGATTGTTCCTATGGGTTACTAGACTCATTGCAACACCTTTTATTATGTTATTCCTTATGTATCCATAATGCACACATATGTTGGCAGGAACAATATCCCCAAGTGTTTTAGTAAAACTGCTTTAAAGGGACAGTTCAGTGTAAAAATAAAAACTGTGAAAACAGATAGGCTGTGCAAAATAAAAAATGTTTCTAATATAGTTAGCCAAAAATGTAATGTATAAAGGCTGCAGTGACTGGATGTCTAACATAATATAACAGGACCCAACTTCCTGCTTTTCAGCTCTCTAACTATTGAGTTAGTCAGTGACTTTAAGGGTGGCCACATGGGACATAACTATTCAGTGAGTTTGAAATTGTTTTCCTACTGCAGCCCAGTCAACAGAACTGACCAGTTGTTATTTCAATTTGATTATATTAGCAGTGTGAATGTGATTAATCAATAATTATGCCAATTCGTGGATGCTTTAGTGAATCACACGCAAGTTGTGACGTATTTTTACTGCATTTGTGTGCCTGAATATAAATCAAATACATATGTTGGCACAGCTCGCTGTAAGGACCCCTGGCATTATGGCAGCTCAAGTGAGCTTCTAGGATTTCCTAATGTCAATTATGCCCTGTACTTTGCAATTATGTGTAGTTCATTGGCACTATCCCTAATGATTGTGCAAATTTGTGTTCAATTTTGCACTTTGTACTTACCCTTACATTAAAATATAAGCCTTGTGTCTGAACAGACAGTAATTATAAACATTGGGCCTTGAATATCTATGATTTATATACCGTGTACAAAACTTGGGGCTATAGCAATGGCCATAGCCCTCTTTTATCTTCAGCTTGGCAGAAAATGTGCAGTATGGTAACACTTGAATTGCTGTTTCACTAAATGATTAGTCCTTCAATTAAAATTCTAGAATGATTAAATCCCAAAAATGAATATGGCCAGAAATATCACATTTGTCTACTGAGCTAAGCCACAAGGTTCAGCAAAAGTAGTGATCCAGGCCTTCAAAGTTGTGCACAGGGGATCACCATCTTGGATTTTGTTAGGCATTTTAGTGACACTGCATGTGCTTAGAGTGCTCTGGGCAGCTGTTGAGAAGTTAGGCTTGTCAATGTGCATATGGTGATGAGCTGCTGTGTAATGAAAATCTGAATTAATAATAAGCCTTAACATATGTATATATATATATATATATATATATATATATATATATATATATATATATATATATATATATATATATATAGTATAGTATTGTGAGTCAGTCTCTAAGCTCAGTAAGTGACAGCAGTACAGAGCATGCACAGTGAATCAGCAGAAAAGAAGATGGGGAGCTACTGGGGCATCTTTGGAGATCCAGATTCAGCAGATCTTTATTGCTAAAGGACTGTGGATACATTGGGCTGGTACAGAAAACCAAAACATAATGTGCAGCGTTCCCACCCTACTTCTTTGTTAAACATTAGTTCTCCTTAAACTTAGGTGATTAGTATAACCCCTCTCTTAACTGCTGTGGTAAAACCAGGGCTGCCTTCAGAAATCACGGGGCCCCGCACAACAAAATTTTCTGGGCCCCCCTCGCCACCCCTCCCTCAGTATGAAGGCCACACAAGACACAGGCATTAAAACATGAAGTGCCCCCCTAAAAGTTAAAAAAATAACTTTGGTGCCCAGACCCCTCCTACAAGTTTTGGTGGTCAGGTGGTGGTTAAAGAGAAAAAACATTGGTAGCCAGGGCCCCCACACATTTAAAAAAAAAACAATTAGCCAGGGCCCCCACACATTTAAAAAAAAAAACAATGAGCCAGGGCCCCCACACATTAAAAAAAAAAAAACCAATTAGCCAGGGCCCCCACACATTAAAAGAAAGAAAAAAAAAACAATGAGCCAGGGCCCCCACACATTTAAAAAAAAAAAAAACAATGAGCCAAGGCCCCCACACATTTAAAAAAAAAAAAACAATGAGCCAGGGCCCCCACACATTTAAAAAAAAACAATTGGTCAGGGCCCCCACAAGTTAAAAGAAAAAAAAACTGCACGTACCTTAGCCAGGGAGTTCAGATGCTTCAGTTTCTTGTGCTCCGATTCGCCAGTGAAATGTAAGTCCCGGTAAAGCCGCATGGTGATTGGATAAAGTAGAGGGGAGGTTCAAACTTCTCCCAACCAATCCGCATGTGACTTTACCGGGACTTACATTTCACTGGCGAATCAGAACACAAGAAGAAGTCATCGGTGCTCGGATGCAGGGGCCCGGCTGTGCAAGTAAGTGCAAGTAAGTGCAGCACGGCCGGGCCCCCCTTAACTCCCCAAAACATCCGGGCCCGGGACAACAGTCCCCCCTGTCCCCCCCTGATGGCGGCCCTGGGTAAAACAGCCAAGTTTCATTCTCTCAGCACTCACAAATCTTGTTACACATGTTAATTTCATATCCGTTAATCTACATTTACTCACATACATATTTTCCGTTATGTTTAAAGGGAGAAATATGTACAATGGACAGAGCAGGCCAACAAAGAGACACCTCTTCTACATTCAGGTATGTTTACTTTTAATTCATATGGCATCAATGACAATTTTTCAGGAAAAATTATAATGTTGAGGAGAAGGCATCTATGATAATGGAGATGTGTTTCCTTGATCGGCATGAGCTGACTGTCTAGTTACAATCTGGGCATTTTTCCATCTGACAATTTGTGAGTATCTAAATACAGTAAGCAGTCATGAGCGATATCTCAAAGGTGTGTCTCACAGCCCCTTACACTTTGTTGTTCTGGTTCTATAAATTGTTTGCAAATGGGGTTTTTTGTATGTTTGTGATTAAAGTATTACAATAATGAGCACTCATAGGAGCAATATGCAAAGAAAGCCCTGTATAGAATAACTAATTGAGTTATTATTTGTGGTTTTTGAGTTATTTGCTTTTTATTCAGCAGCTCTCCACTTTGCAATTTCAGCAATCTGGTTGATAGGGTCTTAATTACCCTAGCAACCATGCATTGATTTGAATAAGAGACTGGAATATGAATAACAGAGGCCTGAATAGAAAGATGAGTAATAAAAAGTAGCAATAACAATACATTTGTAGCCTTACAGAGCGTTTGTTTTTAGATGGTTTGTGTGGCCCCCATTTGAAAGCAAATAACAAAAGAAAAAATTAAGACCAATTGAATAGTTGCTTAGAATTAGCCATTCTATAACATACTAAAAGTTAACATGAAGCTGAACCACCCCTTTTAGTGCTATATGCATGAAGGAATGTAATTTCTGTTATTTTTTACAGCCACCGTAAGAATTTTAGAATTCCCAGGTCCAGCAGGAGGAGGTGGCATTTTTGTCTGGGGAGTTTACTAAAAGAATGGTTTCCATATTTGCAGTGGAAATACAGTGTCATCGTAGCAACATAAAAATAGGTTTGACACACAGTTCTCACCAACCTTTATATAAATATTTGTTTGTTGTTTGCAGATCCTCAGGTAAAAGACAGCGCCGCCCAGTTGTTCCAGGTTCTTCACGATCTCGAAGCTGCGCAAGATTCTTTGACCGTTTTCTCGAATGTACCCGACAAAGAAAAAAAGTACTTACTGGAATTGTAGCTATACATGTAATATATTCATAGCAGTAACTAATGTAGTGCTGGCAATACTAAGTAAATATTTTATTAGCGAATAGCACCTTGAACTGCCAAAATTCTTTAAAACCTGCAATTAAATATATATCTGTGTATATAATCAGAATGAATGGCTCTGTTTCACAAAGCAGCGGCTGACGTATCAGAAGCACACTAAACTTTCCATTTGTACTGGGGGAGTGTGGATTTGACTTGACAAATCTGTCTGCTTTGATAAATGTGTCAATTAGTTATCTCTTTCCTTTCTGTCAGGAAGGTGTTGATAAAGGGGTTGTTCACCTTTAAATTAACTTTTAGTATGATGTAGGGCAGTGATCCCCAGCTCGTGTGCAACATGTTGCTCTCCAACCCCTTGGATAATGTTCTCCGTGTCCTCAAAGCAGGTGCTTATTTTTTGAATTCCAGGCTTGGAAGCGAGTTTTAATTGCATAAAAAGTATACTGCCAAATAGGGCCTCCTGTAGGCTGCCAGTCCACATAGGGGCTACCAAATAGCCAATCACAGCACTTATTTGGCACCTCCTAAGAACCTTTATTATGCTTGTGTTGCTCCCCAACTGTTTTTACATTTGAATGTGGCTCACGGGTAAAAAAAAGGTTGGAGACTCCTGATGTAGAGAGTGATTTTCTGAGACAATTTGCAATTGTTGTTTATGATTTGTGGTTTTTATTTATTCAGTAGATTTTCAGTTTGCAGTTTCAGCAATCTAGTTGCTAGGGTTCAAATTACCCTAGCAACCATGCATTGATAAGAATAAGAGACTGGGATATGAATAACAGGGCCTGAATAGAAAGCTAAATAATGAGTACCAATAACAATACAATAGTAGACTTACAGAGAGCACTTACAGAGATGAGGTCCGTGGAGTCGTGAGAAAACGGCAAAAATGTCAAACTTTCAAAAAGAAAAAATGGAGGCCAATTGAAAAGTTGCTTAGAAGTAGCCATTCTGTAACATAATGAAAGTTAATTTAAAGGTGAACCACCTCTTTAATGGGGGAGGGGGATTGTATTGCTGGGAATCGATTTGTCCTGATATCTGTCCTTCATTGTCTGAATGATCCAAACGTGGATACAAGAAAAACAAAATGATTTACTTATAGATTCGTATTGAGTGAAATAGGAATCTGCCATTTTCACTCATTTTGTCATAAAACAGCAACCCTACAATAAAGTCAAATAGGGGACGGTATATAATTTTGATGTTAGCAAGACTAACTTGTCCTTGTGTTAAATATGTGCATTTATACAAAACATTTACATCATTCAAGTAACAAATACTGTTTTGATGTTGCAATAATAAATTGACTAAAACGTATCAAATATTGGTGAATTTGGCATTAGACAACAATATGGTGTAGAGAGATGGTTACTACACAACGCGTTCGTTTAACGGAATTATGTCATCATTTTTATGGTATAGTTTTTATTACTAAATGACACTGTGTACATTGCATGTTCATTCTACCAGATAAAATATTATTCCTGAACCAACAAGTGTATTTATTTAAGTTGTAATATTGGTGTGTAGGCAGCCATCTCAGGTCATTTTGCCTGGCCATGTGCTTTCAGAAAGAGCCAGCACTTCACAAAAAAGTAACTGAAGTTTCAGGGCACAATTCACATGGTTGAGGGCACCTCAAAATTAAATTTAAAAAAAATGGTTTGCTCTTTTGAAAAATGGATTTCAATGCAAGATGCTGTTGGAGATTATAATGTCAGCAATCTGGTTACTAAGTTCCAAATTACCCTAGCAACCATTCTCTTCACCACATCCACTGCCACCTCTCGTCTTAAACCTTTCCTTTTTCTGTGTCCCTCAGGTACATATGGATAGTACTGTCCCACCCAGACAAGGAGGAAGGACCTATAACAACCTTAAACATATCAAAATTAAACATGACCTATAAGACCACTTGATTTCCCCCCTTGTTATGGGCACCCTTGAAAAAGAACTGTGATGCTCAAAACATGTTGTGTTGGTGAATAAAGGCACTTTGCAACAGTATTCCTGAATCTCATACTCATACATTGGATTTTCGAATAAATATTGCTGTGGATGGAAGCAGTGGTTCAAGATACCGGAATATTGTATTAAGGGTAAATATAACCTATCAGCAGTAGTTGTTATGTGTGGTACCTGAGGTTGGCACCAGTTTTTTTGCTAGTTGCCTTTGCTAGTAGCCTTGGAGGTCATTAAAGGAGAAGGAAAGCTATTGAAGCAATTTATTGCCAATAGATTAGCCACAATAGTGCAAGCTACAGTATAACACTATATTTATTCTGTAGAATGCTTTACTATACTTGAGTAAACAGCTCTTGAAGTGTTCTCTGTTTGTTTAGAATAGCAGCTGCCATATTGGATTGGTGTGACATCACTTCCTGCCTGAGTCTCTCCCTGCTCACTCATAGCTCTGGGCTCATATTACAGCAGGCACGGGAAGAGGGGGGGGAGAGGTGCAAACTGAGCATGCTCAAGGCCATGCCCTGAAGGTTTAAGCAGAAAACAGGAAGTCTGATACAGAAGCCCATAGTACACAATAGAAGGAAAGAAATGTGGTGTTTCTTTTGACAGAGGACTCAGAGCTGCATTACTTTGAGGGTTTACTGGTGTATTTATATAGACCTTTCAAATAAAGCTTACTTAATTTTAGCCTTTCCTTCTCCTTTAACTTGCTCCCAGACTTGCGTGGGTTGTGGCAGGCTTGCTGATCTCTGGTTGAGGCTAAGGGTTGACTTCTGTTGAGATGAGTGTTTGTGCTGCTACCATTGATCTCTGGGGCTAGAGGCTAGTTAGAACCTAGTCTTGTTTTCTATACCACTGGTTAGTGCTGAAATTTGGGTACATAGTTTCATATCTAGTGGTTAATGTATACAAGATGTTGTCAGGTTCTGGCTGCTAAGTTGCTTGGGTGGCTAAACTAGCAATCTGGCTACCGGCAGGGCTTGGATTGCGGCTGCTAGTGGGCAACTATGGTTAACCATATTGTGAAAGTTTCTCTGGTCAGTGGGACCCTTTAAGCAGGGAATGGGCATTTTCTGCTTCATGATGCTTAAATCTCTACATATGCTAGTTTCAGTTTGTCTGTATTCTTGTTTTGGCAGATTATCCTCCCATTTGGGGTCTTTAGGTGTTGGCTTGTAGAGCTTTTTTGTCTTCCGTTTTCAGGGGCCATGTTTTATTGGCTTCCCCTTTTGGGGCTGTGATGCTAGTCTTGTGAGCCATGGCCTGTTTTTTTGCCATTTTGGGGTTTGGGGCATTGCTTGGCAACTCCCATATATAACTGACATGGAGGGAAGTAGAAGGAAATGAGAATTTCACTTGCCTACTAGTCGTAAATTCCATTTCTTCTAGTCCTGATATGTCACTTACAGATTTTCCATCCCAAGGTATTAATATGGTCTTCTGTATGGCTATGTCAAATGTATAACAGTGGTAAGGAGGTGAGAAGTCAGGTGATCTCATAGGTCGTGTTTAATTTTGATTGGCTGTGGCACAGATCCTTATCCAGAAGCAGTAATAAATAAATAAATAAATAGTCCAGAAATAGAGAAAGCAAAAAAATGAAGTAAGGAAGAGGTAAAGATAACAGAATGGTTTCTCGCCAGAACCCCAGTCCAAGGGTTACCATTCAATTTTCAATATGCAAAAATCCAAATAGGGCGATACCCATTTCCAAGTAAAGCAGTAGCTCTGGTTTTCATTAAATTAAAAAGGCTTTATTAGGAAATTCATAGGCCTAACGCGTTTTGTGCCTGTGTGGGCACTTACTCATAGGCTGTATGTCTCCCCCATGTAAAATCATTTTAAAGGGGTGTCGAAAATTAATATAGTCAGTATTATAATAGAAAGCAGGACAAATCCAAGGCAGTAGCTATGACTGCAAAGTGCTTTTATTGGGGAAAAATGCTCACGGGAGCCTTTTTCCCCAATAAAAGCACTTTGCAGTCATAGCTACTGCCTTGGATTTGTCCTGCTTTCTATTATAATACTGACCAGGGCCGGACTGGGAGAAAAAAGCAGCCCTGGCAAAAAAAATCAAAGCAGCCCACTTCAGGTATAGGATTGGTTATCTGGAAACCCATTTTGCAGAAAGCTCCAAATTAGGAAAGGCCATCTCCCATAGACTCCCATTATATTCAAACAATCCCAATGTTTAAAAGATTAAATTTTCTCTGTAATAATAAAACAGTAGTTTGAGCCAAACTAAGATATAATTAGTCTTTATTGGGAGCAAGTTTTTTTAATCCATTCCTTGGACACAATTATACAGGGGAATATTAAATAAAAACCTGTGAACAGATGCCCAAAGCCTGCCATGTCCTGCATAGAAAACTGCACATAGATAGCTAGAATCTCAGCTGCCATAAAGCAGGGCAAGACTGCTGTGAATAATTAAACTGTGCAGTGATAGTATCAGTATCATGACATAACAGAGTTGACGCGTTTCATGGCGTCTTGCCACTTCCTCAGAAGCCCATTTACACTGCATGGGCAGCGGCCCAACGGGCATTTGCCCGTATTCACAAATGGCCATTCCGGGCCTGATACTGACTGTATCAATTTGGGTGTGGACACAGGACACCTTGCAGGAGAATCCACCTACATATACTAAAGGTGAGCTACAGCCTATTTATAATTGATTTGTGTCAAAAATTTAATTGCATTACATGACAAACAGTATTGACCAGTAGGTGAAAAGTTCAGTACAAAGTGCACAACCAACCCGAATGTATATTACATTGATTACATATCAAGAGAAAGGACCAATAGAAATGTGTTACACAAATCACTCCATGTAGAAACTATATATATCCAATGCACCCCTGCATGGCCCTTAATTTGTGGATATCACCCCCATTGCATGGGTTGAAATGTCTTGCCACACTTGAGACGGGACTTTTATTTTTTATATAGAATATATTTTTTATATCTCAGATGTGTTCATTAATACGATATTTTAAAGGAAAACTATACCCCCCAAACAATGTAGGTCTTTATAAAAAGATATTGCATAAAACAGCTCATATGTAAAATCCTGATTCATGTAAATAAACCATTTCCATAATAATATACTTTTCTAGTAGTATCTGTCATTGGGTAATCATAAATAGAAAATTGCCATTTTAAAAAATAAGGGCCGCCCCCTGGGATCGTAGGATTCACTGTACTCACAAACATACAAACAAACCTGTTAGGTCACATGAGCCAATTAACAGACAGAGTTCTGTCTTTTGCTTCCTCACTTCTTCCTGTTACAGTTAGAGTTGTAGTATTTCTGGTCAGGTGATCTCTGATGCAGCACACAGACCATCATAAAATGGGGGTTCAAGGCAAGAGATGTAAAAGGGCAAGATTTACTTAAATATATATTCCAGTTTGGTAAGATTCTTTAATATGCCACTTACTATGATATGAACTATCTGTTGCTTAAGTGTTCATTTTGGGGGTATAGTTTTCCTTTAAGGGTCAAGTGGTTTGCCCCACATATTGGATGTTGCATTATTTACATTCCAAGAGGTACACTACAAACAAGGAGTTGCAGTTAATGAAATGTCTAATAGTGTATTCTTGCTGCTCCTTACCTTTGGCATTCCATCTCTGAATTCCTCTGTAAGGAGTGCTCTCTCAATCTCTTCAAGAAAAAATTAAAAGTACTACCTTTTAGAGCACTAGAACATTAGTCTAATCCTGATGTCTATTGAGCAATGCTTTTACCTTGTGCACTTTTTCATCTCCAATTTCTGCCTGTATGTTGGCCTCCCATCCACTTAGACTATAAGCTCTATGGGGCAGGGACTTCCTTCGTACTGTGGGGCAAATTTACTAACCTCCGAAAATTTGCCAGCGATGGCTTCAATCACAGCGCAACACTTCGCTAGGCTTAGATTCGCCAGGACAACACTAATTCACTAAAATCCAAAGTTGCGTCCAGGGGCCGAACGATGGCGAAGTTGCGCTAGCATTGGCTAATTTGCATACGGCGAGACATATATGTTGCTGCAAATATATTACATTACACAAGCCCAGAAAACCTTAATAAAATAAAATAAAGTTGTTATATTGCCCTACACATAAGCCCAGTGTATAGTTTATGTGCCATATGTTAGGAAATGTAGGGAGGAAAGCCGCTTACCCCCAAAAAAATTACGCTATTTTTCAGCGTATCACCCTGAAAAAGGAAAAGACACCAGCGTTTTTTGGGACTTAGAAACATTTCCACCAATTTTTTTAGGAACTCCTATCTACTCTATTGCACTTCGCCTGGTCTGAGGTGGCGAAGGCAAGTCTGGCGCAAGAGGTAACGTTCAGTAAAATCCACATTTTAGTGAATTTGTGTAGTTACGTCCATTTGCCAGAGCGCAAATTCGCCAGGCGTTAGGGAGTGAAGTACTGCTAGAGTCTATCTCCTTCTCTAGTGAAGTTACGCCGGCGACTGTAAATCGTCGAAGTACCGAAATGACGACACGCTGTCAAATTTTCACCCGCGTTAGTCACTTAGTAGATTTGCCCGTGTCTCTTACCACATACGTAGCACTTAAGCTCTGTGTGCTTATATAAGCTCTGTGTACGGTGTATATTTATTGTCTAGTATAGTATTTAGCCAAGTATTATTCGTGAAGTGGTTCCTTGGATACTCCGTCTTAGGCATCCAATTATTGTGTCAGATCATAATAGAAGGTTGGGAATCATACACTAGGCAGATGATTAACTCTTATTAAGCTTTAATTTTTGTCCACACAACATGTTTAAAAATAAAAGCTTAATAGCAGTTAATCATCTGCCTAGTGTATGATTCCCAACCTTCTATATTTATTGTCTGACCTGTCCTCCCTGTGTGTTCTTTTACATATTGTACTTTTATGTATTTTATGTTTATGTATACATACATATACATTTGTTAGCAGCATAGGGGTATAAGGAGGAATTATGGGATTCTATATGAAAGACTAGCCATGCCTCTCATCCACCAAACCTTCCCTTCAGCAGGAAGACATATTCTTACATACTAGGCCCCCTGTAAGGAAGGCTTCTCTGACAATGCTCCTGGATGAAACTCTGTTATCCTTGATGGCACCATATATATGAGCATGTTGTTTGGGGATACACAAATTGATCTGTGCATGACTAACACTGCTGTTTATAATATGTTTTGTATAATGGGTGTTAAACACATTGTGGATTTTATATCTAGATTGATATCTTTAGCCAGGGAACAGCCTTGTTGTGTTTAGGTGTATACACTTGTTTGCAGCCTCCTGTGACCAACTTCTGATCCATGGAGTCTTAAAGTGAACAGATCCTTTAGGAGCTGGAGAAATCTTGAAGGAGCAATATACATCCCTTTTCAAAATTAGTTCATTGAATAAGGCCAAACATACTTTTTGCCCATTGTTTTAATTAAGGGATATCTATGGTTTCCATTATTTCTTGCACTAAATAGGCTTTGGGATAAAAGATCAGCTTATTATAGAAGCTGCTGCAATGCTTACATGACAAAACATGTTGTAGATCAAAGAGCCAAATGCCCCCAGTAATACGGTATAAAGAGCAAAATATTGCAACCCAGTGTTACTAAAGAGCAAACAGTAAACATTCAGATAAACAGCAAATAACTATAAAACACTCAAAATCATTTCATATCTGTGGCTGACAGTATTATATTGCAATGCAAGTTATTTTTGTCTAAGAAACTTGAAGGAGAGGCTTGGAGAGACATGGGGGTTTTACAGTCACGCCAATATGATGATTACAGACATCCAGACAATAAATAAAGCAGAAAAGTTCTACTCCTATTAGATAGTAATCTTAATCAAACAAATATAACAGGAAATGTCTGCAATTCAGACATACCATATTAATAGTAAAATGAGTATTAAATGCAATGGATGGTGATGTGTTTGCTCTGAATAATAAATAAAATGGCTTGTGTTGTATAATACCATGTTAAATACATTTTCTGTGGGGGGTTCAATATATAATTTTGGTGAATGTGATTTAGCAATTGTTCAGAGCACTTTTATATAGACTTGCAATTTAACACACATACACTCAAAGTACCATAAATTATTTATTCAGCTATATAAACATTCTCAAACCAAACTGGAATATACACACTATGGTTCAAGTCCTCATTTAAACTAGGTCAGAAGATTAAAATCAAGTAAACATGTTCTTAAGGTCAAGGAAAAACAAAAATATGGGCAAAAAAAACCCAACAAAACAAATCCAGACAGGATACAATTTACTTTTCAATTACATAGAATCAGGCCTGAATCATTTTGCCTGTATAAAACTGGAAAAACCAATTCTCATATTTTGAACAGTAAAAAATTAATTGTGTTCCACAGTTTGGCACCACTCACCTCTGAAGATACTTGGACTACATGACATATAAATAAGCTGTCAGTGACCTCTCTGAATCTATATATATCTATATCTATCTATATCTATATATATCTATATCTATATATATCTATATATATCTATCTATCTATATATATTTATATGTGTCTTATTTTACAGTGAACATAGATGTGGCTGGAAACGTGAACATGCATTACATGTCAGTTGTACTTAAGTCCATATCCCATATAAATGAACAGGACCTCTGTGCTGTTAAATGCCTTTTAAACAAAAATATTACAATTCAACAACAAGAACAGACAGGGCTCCCCAGAGCTTCAGGTGAATAGCACTTAATGTTCCACCGCTAGTTCTAAAACTGTACTCCCACGGCAGTAAATGCTCTATTAGAAAAGGTGAAACCAGCCATGATCTTATTCTGTGGAGCAGAGCCTGAAGGAATGACTAGAGTAGAATGAGAATAGTATAGGCACAGTCCATCTGAACAGCATTGGGTTAGTCCTCCTGTAGAAGTTCCTCGATCTCTTTGTCCCAATTGTCATCCTTCATTTTGTCTGTGACCACCTCATATTCTTGAACCACATCCTGTAACTCCTTTATCCAATCCTCTGTTTCATCTAAAAAAAATGACAAAAAGAAACATAACGTTACAACCATTTCATTCAAGAATGTGTAATTGGGCTGATTTGCTAACAATGGTGCTATTTGCATCACTGCAGTTCCCCATAGCAACCCAAGCATTAACTAAAGTTAGAAACTGAAAGCTAACTAAGGTGCTAATTTAGAAACCCTTTGTAAAAGATTATGCCACAGTATATTTAATATAAGGCAGTATGATGTAGTAACCCGTAGTGACCAATTGGGTCTTTCCCTTTAAACAGGTGACCAGCAAATGCTACCTGCTGATTTGTTACTATAAGTAGCAAACATTGTACCTTTTATTGAATAACTCCATAAGACCAGTTCTAGATATTTGATATTTAACTGTTGTGAATCCATTAGTTGGATATTTGAAAATGCAGCCCCTAACAGTAGATTGGCACCTATTGGCAACTGCACTTGTGCAGCTTGTTTATAAATCTGAATAAACCTAGTAATTGGGGATGCAATGTAACTATGACTGCCAGCATCCAACAATTAGTTCAGCTATCAGAGGAATCACTGAAGTGAAAGCTCCACAACAGCATATTCCTGTGCTTTATTCATTATAAAAAGGGAATGAGCAAATCACCTTCTGCTTTATCAGCCTCATCTTTTTTGTCAAGAACAAGCTGTTCCATTTCCTTTCTAAGATCTTCTTGGTTTAGGTTACATGCATCGAAGGCGTCGCTCACAAACTCAGACACTCCTGGGCTTGTAGAAATCTCCTCTTCTTCCTAGAAGAGATTGGACCAGTGCCCAAATCAGTGACAGAACAAGCTGAAGTACAACAGTTTTAACTTGCATTTCCTGCAGCCTCAGTACATTAGTTATCATTTACATCAGCATTAACTACGTTAGTTCATTTATCAGTATTTTGCTACCCAATGTTCTTTATTCTTATGCACATTACCCATTTTCTATCACACCTCTCAGTGCACAAACCATCATTTTACACCTGCAAATCCACTGGTGCTTCCTTCTGCAAGGGAGATCATCTTAGCCATGTGCTTAATCATCAAAAAGCTGAGGGAAATTTCAATCATGATGTGATCAATGCTATGGATGTTACGGTTTCAACTCTAAGAAGTAATCCAGCCTGTGCTTTGGACTAACCTGGCCAGTTATGTAGTTTGAGAAGGAGGAGCTACATTGATATTGTGCATCTCAGTAAATTGCTGCTGAACTATTTCCCCATGCAGAATAGACCTAAGCAAGGTCAGTTCTACCCTTCCTATCCATATTTATCTTCTCGGTTGTCAATCTCATCTTCACCATATGGTCAAAAACCCAGCAGCCCAACAGACTTAAGAGCACACACCAGTAGTTGAGAAGACCATGTCTACTTACACCAGATCACTTCCTATTCACTTAATCAAAACTCTTCCAGGCAAAAGGAGCCCCCCCCCCATAAGATATATTGGATCTAACTGTCAATGAGTATCTGACACCCAACTGCATGAAGACAGAATGAATCTAAATGATTATTTTTAGAAATAGCACAGAATTTTTATTGGATTATTTAGAAAACGTCTTATTTCAGCATGCTGAAGCTTATATAAATTTTAATTTTCAAAAAACCCTACCCCACCACCCTACGTAGACCCCCCTCCCTCCTCCCCCCAGCCTTCCTGGTACCCGGGGCAAATGCCCCAAACTTTTTACTTACCCATCCAGGTTCTGTCCCCGGGAGTTCACAGCCGCCATCTATTTTTCTTTGTTAAACTTCAGAAGCAGACCGTCGTTTTCAGTGCATGTGCAGTTGGAGTAATATTTCGGTCCCAAACAACTGCTCATGCATCAAAAGTCACGAGAATTTCAGAAAGTCGCGAAAGATGTCACGGAAATTTTCGTGTGACTTTCTGCGCATGCGCAGTTGTTCAGGACCACCAGAATAGTACTCCAACTGCACATGCACTGAAAACGACGGTCTGCTTCCGAAGCTTAATGAAGAAAAGAAGATGGCGGCCGTGAATTCCCTAGGACAGAATCTGCACTGAGGGGTAAGTAAATAGTTAGGGGCATTTGCCCCAGGTAAGCTGGGGGGGAGGAGGGAGGGGGGTCTATGTAGGGTAGGGGGTAGGAGTTTTTTATGTTACGGGTAGAATTCTCCTTTAAGTAGGAACCTGGCAAGGGCAGCTTGGGATGTATCTCAGGGAGCTGAAACAATCAGACAGTTAGACCGTTCCATGTGACATAAAGCCAAATACATCTGAATAATTACCTCTGAATTTTTAAGTGGGGATTTGATAGTCACTGGTGGAGTCTTTGGCCTTACAGTTTCTATATTGGAATAAAGAATATGCAGAACAACGTTATTATTTACAAACTTTCTTCGCCTCATAAGGACAAATGTATACAAATAAATGCAAGCCATGAAATTAAAGGAGAATGAAAACATCACCCCAACTTTTTTAACCAATTAGCCCAACCCGAAACATATTGATTTTGTCCTAAGTAATTCATGGGCCCCACTTACTAGTGCTTTTTACTGCAGAGTTGCACGGTGGGGTTGAAGGCCATGTCAGATCCTGTTTGTGGACCGCTATTGCAGCCAAAAGCATATGTAGTGGAAGATGATCTGGTCCTGGATTCCACTACACATGTTTCTGGTTGGAAATCAATGCCCATAAGCCAAAAAAAGGAAATCTGATAGGGCCACCAACCTTGCTACTTAATGTGTAATATTCTGTATAGTTCCAACCAGAAACTTCGAATCGTATTCGAATCATACAAATAAAGTTTTTCTATGAAAAAGAACCTTGAATGTCAGGAAGGCTATTAACATCTCCAAATGGCTCAACAGACCTTTGCCACTGACTTGTACATGAGCTCTGCAGGTTTTAGATGGCGGATATTTACATTAGTACTGTTTGCATGGTTGAGCTGTGATAAATCTCTCATACAAATTTACAATCGAATAGGGGGATTAAAGTTCAAATATGTGAATTTTGACACCAAATAAAATTAGAAAATTCTGATTTACTATTCGACCCTTAATAAATCTGCTCCATAGTATCATAGCACAGTGTACATGACTAGATAAACCTGGAATTCCATAGCAGACAAACTTCCATATGTCAGCATTCCCTTAACTCTTTTTCTAGTGGCTGGGGACCCAGCCTGAATGATAGGGTGGGTGTTAGGGTGGCAGTCGGGGAGAATGCTAATGAATTTGTGTTCCAAGATACTCATAGAAACCAACCTGATGTTGGAGCCAAAAAAACAAAGTCCTGTGAAAGCATAAGTATTTCCCAATGCCAAACACAATTCTATAGAAAAAATTAGGGTAATGTGACTTAAGAAATTCAAAAAAAAAACAAAAAAAACATTGTCTTTTAGCCCATGTGTTCTAATACAGTACCTTCTAAGTCACCACCATCTTGCCTGCCATTAACCTTATCAGTTTCCTCTGCTGCTTGCTGCTGTGCTGCCAGGGCTGTTAATTGTGCAGACTGTTTAATCAAAGAAACACGGTAAAAGTAGTTCCTCCAGAACACATCTTCCTTTACACTGAAATATCAAAAGACAGCTAATAAATCTTGCGGTTTCATTTATTAAAATGAAGGAGGGGGTGTTCAGCCTGATAGACAGTTAGGACCACAACTGGGGAGAATCTCAAAGATACACATGAAGGACAGTTAGGGTGACATTTTGGGAGAATAAGTGTTTGCTGCACTTGTTATTCTTGAACTATAACAGATACATCAAAATTATAAGAAAATGTATTAATTAATTCAATATCTTCCCTCATTGCATGATATATGACATAAGGTGGGACCTAGCCAAAGGCTGGACCTTAAAAGTTATTGTTCTAAAAGCAAAGGAAATGCTGGTTCGACTTCAATTCAGTTTGATGTAAACAACTTCTCTTCAAATTCAGTTCTAGATTTAACAGGTTACATGTTACAATTCAGTTTTCATTAGATAAAACCATGTTTTTTATGAATCTGGTTTTTAAGGGACACTAATCACAAGTTTGCCTGTCAGTCAGTTTTGCATCACATGAGAACTTCCATCCAAGGATAGAAAATAATTGCTTTCTGTTATAAAGAATGCTTTGGTAGGATTTGTTAATATGCACAGGACTATTACGATTATACTTTACTATACAGTTCAGACATATTTCATAGCACTTTACGGAGATTATACATCATTTAGAGGACATTATAGACAGATAGCTGAGAATCCTTTTCCCCATGGCAAGGATAGCCGCATCAGAGGCCACCCCTTCAGACTAGAGGAAAAGAACTTTCATTTGAACTATTGTAGGTGGTTCTTCACAGTAAGGAAAGTGAGGTTATGGAATGCACTGCCGGGTGATGTAGTGAGTTAATGTCTTTAATGGGCTTGGATGTTTTCTTGGATAAGTTTAATATCATGGGCTATAGTGATACTAAAATCTACAATTAGTATAGATATTGATATATAGATATAAATATAGATATATAGTTTATGTAAGTGTATGGAGGGGACAGTGTGAGTGTATGTATGGATGCTGAGATTCAGTTGGAAGGGTTGAACCTGATGGATTTTGGTGTTTTTTCAACCCAACTTACTGTAACTATATTTACATTAGTCCCTGTCTCAGTGGAGTCTACAACCAATGCCCTTACATCTGGTCTCAATCACATTAACACACAATATGGAGAATTTTACCAGGAACCAATTAAACTGTCCGTATGTTTTTAGAGTTTGGGAGGAAACCGGAGGACCCAAAAAGAACCCACTCAAGCACAGGAAGAACTCACAAACTCCCAGGCTGGAGTCTGAATGGGGCACACTATATGCCTCAACACTACATTGGTCTCTCTACAACAGAATACTACAGGGGCTTAGGATGGCGCTCACAGAACTTGAGCAGTAAACTGTTTTCTTTATATTATTTTGGTTTTGTGAGCAATCTCTCTCTCTCACTGTGTTTTCGGTAAAGTTCAACACCCTAGATCTATAGACTGATGTCTCAATACATATGCTTTAAAAAGTTGTTGTTAGAAGGTTGCATAAACACAACTCGTAATACGGACTGACTTACAGTTTTGGGACAAGATCAAATCTCATTCGGTTAAGTAGCTCATCTTCCTGTAACATTACAAGGGCAACGGGGTACATCTGCTCAAAGTCAAAGTTAAAATGTACTCCAGCTGGAGGATCTCTTAAGAAATTGCGCCTGTCCTTAAAAAAGAAGACAGACATAAATGTGTGTTATTCTTGTTATCAATTAAACATTGCCAACATGTTATTTAGAGAGTATTATACAGGTGCCATGGGCAAGTAATTTGCTTATATGGAGGGAATAAGTCTGAAATGTCTTAGTTATAAATATTAACTTACTGCAGACAGGGCCAGTATTTGTTGTTGAATGGTTTCCTCTTCATTATAGCCAACCCACGGAGCAACCGAAGCGTCTAATAAAATTGAATATCAGAATGAATTATTCGGTGCAGCCTCTAACACAAAGATTACTACTGCAAAATATGTATAACCTGCTGCAATATGTGTCTACATATCAGTACCAGTAGCTTAAGCTGGATAATGGGTTAGAATGGGTTCATGTATGTCCATGTTGCAGTGCAGTTGCTGTCCCTGCAATTACCCAGCAGTCAGTTAAAGGTACTTATGTCAAAATGCACTTATTGCATTTCCATATTGTTGTGCTTAGAGCCACTCAGTCCTTCCTGCCTTCTGTTCTGAATGAAACACTGCTGTAACATCAGGTGGACTTTACAAGGAAATGCACATATTTGTGTTCAATTGTAGGCTGGCACAAAACCGGACTTCACTCCAAAGTATGATGCAAATCCAAAGTAATCCAATCCAGAGTAATTTATTACACAAAAAAAAAGGGTGGCTAGTGGGTACTTGGTCATTAGGAAATGCATGCTCAGCTGAGGTAATTTTGGAAAATTGGCGACAATTGTGGAAGGCACATCACAAATCTGCAAAACACATTACCCCCTTACAACTGCAAGGACACTGGAATTCTGGGGAAAAGGCATGGCGATTACGCTCCAAATTGCACTGCACCTAACTTACCGAAGCACAACCGAACTGAAGAAGCTGCTTGGATTAGTGGTGAAATACATCCAAGACTACTTAGCAAATCCACTTGTTTAAACTTAAAGGAGAAGGAAAAGCTAAAATTAAGTAAGCTTTATCAGAAAGGTCTATATAAATACACCAGTAAACCCGCAAAGTAATGCTGCTCTGAGTCCTCTGTCAAAAGAAACACCACATTTCTTCTTCTGCATCACACTTCCTTCTTTAATCACCTCCAGGGCTAGGGCTTGAGCATGCTCAGTTTGCGCCTCTCCGCCTCCCTTCTCCCCTCCCAGCTGTAATCTGAGCCCAGAGCTGAGTGAGCAAGGAGAAACTGAGGCAGGTGATGTCACGCCAAGAGAATATGGCAGCTTCTATGCTAAATAAACTATGAGAGCTTCTAGAGCCGTTTACTCAGGTATGGTAATGCATTCTACAGAAAAAATAGAGCATTATAGCTTGCACTATTGTGATTAATCTATTGGCAATAAACTGCCTCGGTAGTTTTCCTTTTTAACACTTCTAAATATATATTATATTTAATATATACACTTTCTACTTTTACTACAGTTAGAACCTGCATTATTTCCTGTTAGATGATCTCAGAAGTCACACACAGACCATCACAAAATGGTAAAAAAAAAAAAGTAAAATGGTAATATTTACAGATATGTATATACCAATTTCTTTTACCATGTCACTTATAGAAATTACCGGTTGATTAACTATTCATGCTGATGGAATATTTGATTTGTCTTTGGCATCCCCAAAGAAAGTACAGTTGATTATTTTTTATATGCAAGGTATAGTTATATTTTCTATTTTACTATACTGAGCTTGTATCAATTTCTGATTGTATTGCGCATGTGCAGGTCTGGTGCAGCCATTAGGGATTCCTGGGAAAGCAGTAAAAAAGCCAGCACACCTGTTCTGTAAAGAATGCACTGGCCCAGGGTAAAAAGTAAGCCACTGATTCACCGAACAATTGGCACCCCCAGTGAACTGCACCTTTCTTTCCCTTTAATATTAAATACTTAATACAGTGGTTTTCCATGTTTTTGCATATTCAGATAGTTTCTGCCCCTGTAAAAAATAAAATGGTATCACTTACCTGACTTTTTGAAATTCTTCTCCTGTAAAAATTTTTCCTGCTCCTTTTGAAAATCACCAATGATCGTCTACAAGAGAAATGTTAATATGTTAATAGTGCATAAATGTTATAAGTAATTTATTTCAATGGAGTATGCTACAATGATTAATGTAAAAAGCAGACTGCAGAACTACAGCAAATTGCATATGGCCCTTTCCATACAATGACACAACTATAGTATAGTATGACCAAGGTCACTTTAAATTATCTTTTAATAAAAACAGAAGAAACAAAATACCAAAGTTATATTCTAGATTATTAACTAAAGAACACATACATAAATAACGGTGAGCCAATTAGAATAAAGGTTACATTTGACAAAAAAACCCAGATAAAGTCTGGTCATCTTAATATAGAATATGTGTGAAAATACATTTTCTATCTATAATCAGCTGTCCCTTTTAATTATTTCTTGTTGAAAAAAAAAGAAAGAAAAAGAGATTACAGGTTGTCTAGGGAAATCACCTTATCAATTATACCGTCGATTTTTCCTTCCTCTACTGATTTCTTGATAGTTTGAGCCGTTTCAGCTACAGATTCAGATAACTTTTTTGTAGCAACGGAAGCAAAGTTTAGAAGGTAACCTTTATAAGAAAGAAGAAGAGAATTGGATTATGCAAAACTACAGCCAATAAAGAACATTTTTTTGTTCTTCACTATGGGAAATTTCATATCTTTCTGGGTTTCCAAAAAGTAGACCCCATTCTAACAATAAATCTCAATATATAACCTTTTATTTTGAAAACAAAAAATCTAAATTTTGTGATAATCGCATCAAAAGACATAATGTTTGAATTTTGGAATCAATTTTTTATTTCTACGTAATATAGCCAATTTAAAAACAAATCATTTATTGACAGTCCCTAAAATGCAACATTCTTTCCACTGAATTCTGGCATGATTGAATCCATAGCAAACCATCACAAAATTTGTGCCTTTAAAAGATAACAGCAAACGAATGTTCAACTAAAACTCATAACTCAGTGCTCAGTTACATTCCAGCATTATATAATGCAGTAACTTAAAAGAGAAGTAAATCATAAAAGTTAATATGGCTAAAAATGCCATATTTTATATACTGAACTTATTGCACCAGCCTAAAGTTTTAGCTTCTCAATAGCAGCAATAATCCAGGACTTCAAATTTGTCACAGGGGGTCACCATCTTGGAATGTGTCTGTGACACTCACATGCTCAGTGGGCTCTGAGCAGCTGTTGTGAAGCTAAGCTTAGGGGTCGTCACAAATTTACAAGAACAAAATTAGGTTGGCCTGTAATATAAGTTGATACTACAAGGCTGATTATTTAATGCTTATGCTATTTGCACTTGTTTCTGTGCTGTCATGTAGTAATTATCTGTATTAATTACTAATCAGTCTTATATTGTGACATTTCTATTCTATGTGTAATGTATATTGTGAGTAGGTCTCTAAGCTCTATAAGTGACAGCAGCACAGAGCATGTGCAGTGAATCAGCAGAAAAGAAGATGTGGAGCTACTGGGGTATCTTTGGAGGCACAGATCTTCCCTGCTATCTACAATACATTAGATTTGATTTCACAAGCATGTACTGTAGCAATCTGTTTGGACAATCACAAAACATTTTAGGGCTCTTAGCACTATTAAAGGGAACATAAACCCAAAATCAAATGCTGCCTAATGATAGAAAACAATTTCAACACTGGTTATAGCTATTTGTAAATGTCACTGATATTAAAATCAGTATTTTTCTTTTTTTTGCCTGTTCAAATCACTTCTACCCCATAGTTTTTAAGCGCCAGAAACACAGGAACAAGTGTTAGATTTACACAGAGATGTGCAGTCATTATATATTGGAAAGTTCCTCTGAATTTCTATTTCTTTTACTATGCAAAACAGTTTGTTTTGGGGTTTACAGGGGAGATGTCAGCTATCCGCCATGATATCAGTGTGATAATGATGCGCTGAAAGCTTGTGTCATGTTACTTACAGGAACATTATCTCTCTCAGTCTCAGGACATGTGCTAAGTTGCCATTTGCTGTAGTGTCAATACAGCAAAGCACTGTTTGAGGATAATAGAGGGCGCAGCCCTATGCTGGGACAGGAAGCTGCATTTTAAAGCGGTTATTGATAGTCACATATCCTTGTTACATAAAAGCAGCTGAGGGATTGATACTCACTGCCAAAGCCTTTGGCCTGCGTTATGAGCGCCTCCTCTGACTCATTGGCCTCTTGCTGACACTGTCCATCTTCCCCGGCGCTTTCCAACTTTCCTCTGTCTCCTTGTTCCACGCTTCTAGTCTCTTCATTCTTTCCGGTTTCCTCCTCTGTTGTCTTTTGTGTTTCCAGCTCCGGCTCCAACCCCAGCCAGCTTCCAAGTCCGCGAAACATGGCCGGGTTACAGGTCTCCCACGGGCGGCCCTCTTAAAAATCTTTTTTATTTTCCCGTCTGGTCTGACAGTCAACACTTACTTGTCATGATTGGTTACGTCAGCAAGCCGTGATGCAACCAATCAGAACAACGCTGTCTATCACGTGCAACAGACCCGCTGATTGGCTTAACCTAACCAATAGCATGGAACGGATATAACCAAGCCTCTTTATTTGTCCTATGCTTTTGTTAGCCTAAAACCAACCTCCTGGTAACAGAGTATCACGTGACAAGTGTACGGAAGCATTAGGGTTGGCAGTGAGCTTTGTTTTTAAAGCAGTTTTTGCGTTTCACAATGTATTATCATATCACAAATTGAGGGACCTCCGCTTCAGCGAACTTTAGTACTTGTATGATAGTCGGCCACACACAGGGAGAACATACAAACTGTCTGTAACCAGGACATGGTAGTAATGATAGGGTGTGGGTCCTATACTACTCCATATGATAGGTCCAATACTAGCCATTAACAGGCTTCCAGTTAATACTCATCTTTCTATATTGGTCCTCTCCTATTCATAATCCAGTCTTGTATTCAAATCAGCGCATGGTTGCTAGGGTAATTTGGCCCGTAGTAATCAGATTGCTGAAATTACAAACTGGAGAGCCACTGAATAATAAAAAAAAATTTGTATTTAGTATTAAAACACTGAAATCCAAAGTACCCATAGAACACATAAACACGCAGGGCTCCTATTGATAATAATTGTTTTTATTAAGCAAAGGGGCCGATTTATCAAGGGTCAAAGTGAATTCGAGGGAATTTTCGAAGTAAAACAATTCTAAGTAATTTTTTGGATACTTCGACCTTCGAATAGGCCACTACGACTTCGATTTGAAGTAAAATCGTTCTAATATTCGACCATTCGATACTCGAAGTACTGTTTCTTTAAAAAAACTTCGACTTCAATATTTCGCCAAATTAAACCTGCCGAACTGCTATGTTAGCCTATGGGGACCTTCTACAGCATTTTTCTTTGTGCGATTCGAAGGATTTAATCGTTCGATCGAACGATTTTACTTCACAGGATACCCAAATTCGACGAAAAAAAAATTCAACTTCAATATTCGAAGTCTAAATATTTCAATTCGATGGTCGAATTTCGAAGTATTTTTATCTTCGAAATTCGACCCTTGATAGAGCTACCCCATAATGTTTTAACTGAGCACACATTCTTAATGTTAAATAAACTTTGTTTTTAAATAGCAATGTGCAAAGACGACCAATAGGGGTCGCCATACACTTTTTGTATTTAACAGACAAGTGTGTTTCACTCTGTAAGCCAATGATAAAGGGATTTTGTTCCCAAAATGCTTAAGGCCATGTACACCTGCAGGATTCTGCAATAAACCTGCCTTTTACCGGTTAAAAGTGCTGTCCTTTGTTGGTTCTGTACTGAATAAAAAGCTAAATAACTCAAATAATAAAAAATGAAAATCAATTGCATATCACTTTCTATGCCATACTAAAAGTTAATTTAAAGCTGAACAACCCCTTGAAGCAGGTTTAGAGTTTTTACCTAGCAGGAATTTTTAAATGAGTCGTTGCCACTTGAACCTATTGTAACTGAAAAATGTTTCACTTGGGGACTTGATTTGTTTAGTATATTTTTGTATCTATGTTTTTTTTTTATATTTTGTTGTATTAAAATTGGAATGGTTTATCGCAACATGGATATATGTTTTTAAAAGCAATTGCAATCTTGGTATTTCTTAAAGTAAATGATCCTGCAATTCAATCATTTGTCCTGTTTTGTTTGTCTTTCTATAGGTATTAAACATTTCAAATGAACATTTTAGACTGCAATATTTGAATTTTACTATAAAATAAATCTTAGGGGCATATGCATACAGTGCCCCGCAGTTTGCCAACAGGAGGACTCTCACAATCTTATACACATGGAAAAAGCTGTGAAACCTGCTGCCAAAATCATCCATTTACTTTTTTATTAATATGCCCCTTATAGAAGTAAAGTTATAATCACTTGGGGGGACCAGTGCTCCTATTCGCTGAAAACTGCACCAGCCATGGTTAGTTCTGTATTAGCATCACAGAGTGACCTCCTCCTTCTCCGTCCTGCACATAGTCCTTACATATGAAGAACAAGTAATGTTACCTCACAGAAACTGTTAGCTTGAACAGAATTTAAAATAGGTGAGCAGCTCAATATTGCATCTACATAGATTGAAATAATTATATAAAAGAGACTAGGGATGCACCGAATCCAGGATTCGGTTCGGGATTCGGCCAGGATTCGGCCTTTTTCAGCAGGATTCGGATTCGGCCGAATCCTTATGTCCGGCCGAACCGAATACTAATTTGCATATGCCAATTAGGGGCGGGGAGGGAAATTGCGTGACTTTTTGTCAGAAAACAAGGAAGTAAAAAATGTTTTCCCCTTCCCACCCCTAATTGCATATGCAAATTAGGGTTCGGATTGGTATTTCGGCCGAATCCTTCGTGAAGGATTCGGGGGTTCGGCTAAATCCAAAAAAGTGGATTCGGTGCATCCCTAAAAGAGACAAGTGTTGATTCTTTAGGACACAATTTTGGTGCAGTCAATGTTACTTGTTCTCCGCTGAAAGGAAGACTGGGGCATAAGTTGGGTCTGAGACATCAGTCGCTTCTCACCACGTCGTTCCACTGCCATCACATGTCTAATTTCCCTCATAAGAAAATGTCATTCCTCTTTTTGCAGATGGTTTGTCACCAACTGTTCCCTGGAGTCAATTGCTGTGAGATTCCTAGTCAAAGTACAGCCACTTTCCATTTTACCTTTTATATATTGGAACCAGTTACAACAAATGGGTGTCATTATAGGACTTACTTACAAGGCAATGGAGGCACATGCTAGAGCAATTCCCATCCCTTATTGCTCACTCAGTAATAACTTGCATTCCACACTTCATTGCAGATTAAATATCTAGCTTGAGGTGCAGAGTGCTGTGCAGTCCAGGCATTAAGTACATTGCTTCTTTGCACCTTGTGCCCACCAACACCATGTAAATTGCAAATCTGAATGACTTGCTAGTTAGGTGGGTGGAATAGAGCATGTCTACGTACCTCCCAGGCCCTTTGTGAATATAGTGCTGTCAAATGCTAGCAGTGTTTTTTTTTTTTTTGTGTTTTTGGGGAGTGTGCAGGTCTGGAGCTGAAATACCTGTGCTCATGGTGCAAAGTGCAGGGCAGTGTTAAAACCTTCAAAAAAAAAAACCCAAATAAAAAATGGTGATTTGCACTCTACCCCTTATATCAACACTGTATTATTCCAAATGAAAATATATATATATTTTATTAAATGTATAAGTTTATTCATATTTTAAAAAGCATTGTATAAATGTATTAATTTGCAATCTTAGTAGGATGTGCATATTTTAAGTTTGGGATAATGTAGGGTTATAAAGATATAGATTTTAATGGCTCACGTTTCTACTGAACAAGCAATAGAAGCAGTGAAAAATGTCAAGGTGCTGGGAGTTATAGGCATGTTGGCTTTTTTTTCTCCTGTTAGTGCAACTATGCTTTTAATAACGTTTTTTTCAATTTTGTACATTTGCTGTAGTATCTGAATGATATATTAAATGCTAGGAAGCAATGTCCTTCTGACACAGGTCTCCTGCTATAGTGCAACTTTATACTCTCTTGTGTCGCGGATATTTTGCCTGGGCGTATTCAGGAGGATGTAGCAATCCAGAATAAAAATAACCCCAAAATCCATGCTATTTTAGGGTTTTTGTGCAATAGTATCTGCTATACAATCAAAACCATAATGGAAAACATGGTATGGATAACTAACCCAAAAACACACAAAACTTTAAGATTTAGAGGGTTATTTTAACAAAACTCGATTTTTTTTGGTTAGGCTTTTTGGGGCAAAACAAACTTGAATTTTTCCAGATTTATTATACCTGATGTTGCAAAAAGCCGGAATCCGAAAACCCAGCATCTCAAATCTGTTGAGGTCATGTATAACTCAATGGCAGATGTTCCTATCACAATTTTAAGATATCGTGGTCTACACTGGGTTTAGCCCAATAATCTGTAAAAATTGAGCGATTTGGGGGAAAAAAAGTCCTAAAAAATCATACGATTCAGGTTTTTGCTCGATTTTATCGAGTCTTTCCGCAATCCCATTTTTTCAAGTTATTTTAATGATAAACAAGACAAACTCATGGATGGGAGTTTGGTCGAGCTTTGTTTAATTAAAAAATTAACTTTAATAAATAATAATAAAATAATAATATCTGTATAATCTCAAACAAGGGAAATTTGTGCTCACCACTATTTTTTAAAACCATTAGGCGGGGGTGCAATGAGGGTGTGACCACAAAATACATATAGTCAACTACAAGAGGTCCTCTGCACTCAACCCATTATCAATATATTTAAGACAGAGACATTTTGTGCATACTGCTACTGAAAAATGCCTTACCCTTTAAACAACACAGGGATTGTTTGTCCATATATTGCAATATATTTAAATACACTGGGAGATGCACCCAGGGCTGGATTTTGTATGAGTGGCGATACTCGATGTTACTGATATATAGTGAATAAAGTACCCCCTCTTGTAAATTATAAGGATATTAGAAGTTACCAAGGAGTTTCATGACCATATAAAAACACGAGGCCGAAGGCCGAGTGTTTTTATACAGGTCATGAAACTCCGAGAGACACATATCTCTTAATATTTTAACTGACATATATTAGTATATTATATTTAAAAATAATATATATATAGTATATTATATTTAAAAATTATTATTTTAAATGTTCATTTTTCTGTTTGGAAAGGTTCTACACAGCAGAGATGGTGATTGGCCTTCAGTTTCTGCACTCCAACTCCACTCGTTCATTGGTCAGTAAATGCTTGTTTGTGTTAGGTCTAGTTCACATTTATATTTAGTGTTGGCATGATTCAATTCACAGCATAATGTACAGTAGCTATTAAGTGCTACATGTAACAGACCCAGTAAAATAATTGTATGACATGGGAACATCCTAGAATGCTTCAAAGATGTAGTCTGGAAGGAATGATTGTATACTTGGTATTGGTATGTAACATTCTCTGAATCCTTCTTATTAGCAAGGGGTATAGTGTTTTCATGTAGTGAGAAGAGTACAAGGGCCTCCCACAATTGGGTGTAGATTTCCCTCTGCCAACCTAGCAAAGAGTCCTTTTTGTGTTCTGCCCTAAATTCAAAAACAGAAGGAAAATGTAATCACACAGGTCCCCTCCCCAGAGAACTTAAACCTCCACACATTATTTTGGGGTTACTGGTGTTATCAATCAGACTTGCAACATGGCAACATTACTGCGGATTCTTCTCATCTGAGTTTTGTAGGGTAGATGCCTGTTTTTCCCTGCAAACATAGATAGATTTCACTGTGACAAATACATTTTTCTTAATCTGGCCGATCAATTTTCTGACAGATGTCGGATGAAAAATCGTTAGATGCACGATCGTTCGATTCCCATTTAACCTCGCGATAATTTGATGGATTGGTTGGATTGCACTAAAATCGGTCGTTCACCAAAGAAAAATCTTTGCGTTTATGGGGACCTTAAGCTGCATGAATCCATATTAGTTTCAAAACAATCCTATTGACTTTGAGTGATTTAAATGTTTCTTAGCCAACTTAAGCTATGGATCTAAATTGCAAAAAAAAAAACCTAAGTCCCAAGCATTCAAAATAATAGATACTATCTATCAGGCCCGGACTGGTAATGTCCCTGTTCGGGCATTTGCCAGAGGGGCCGATCCTCCCTTCGTTTAAGTGGGCCGCCCGCTGTCTGATTAGATGCGGCACTTCACTTCTCGGCTTTTAATTTTTCTGTGCTATTAACAGTGTCAGCCGGCAGCGTCTCTTCACTGGCGTGTAATACCTTCCCTGAGCAGGGACGGCGTGGCCACTTAATTAGTTTATCTTTAAACTAATCCAGGACCCGCCGTCTGCTTCTTGTTATCAGTCCTCCCTCTGCTCTGTGTTCCTCTGCTCCGGTTCCTCCCCCACTCTCCTGTATGGCACAACGCTCACGTCTGCAGCCCCCTCCCACCTGCACAGAGCACTGTAATGTAACAGAGCAGAGGGGGGGGGCAGGACTGCAGAAATTTCTAACTAGTGGGTGAGGACACCAGCGTGACGTCACCACATGCTGGTTTATTTACAAACATAGTGGACTGGAGAGCTGTATTATTACTGAGGGAAGCTGGAGAGAGGTATTTTTTTCAGGGCAGAGCTGGTGCTGAAAGTGGACTGGAGAGTGGGTCATCAGTGTCTCATCAGTCTGAAGAAGGAAGAAACCGCAGCAAAGGCTCTGAGGTGACCAGCATTTCAAATTCTGTGGTGGGGGTGCATCTGTACTATACATTGTGTGCTGTGTGGCACTTTGAATGTTTTTCGCCTGCCAGACAGCTTTCCCCATATGTAACATTATGGCTTTACTATAATTTTGCTGTTCATAATTGTTAAAAATAAATTTAGGGGTTTAGCAGGCTTGCATGGGACAAATGTATAACTACAATCAGGACCGCCATCAGAAATCACAGGGCCCCATACGACAAAATTTCCTGGGCCCCCGGGCTGTGCCCACCGCAAGCCCCACCTACAGGTCCGCCCTCCCCACCCCACAGGTCCGCCCCCCACCAAACAGTAAAAAAACAAAAAAAATATAATACCCCAAGTCCCTCGTTCAAGCCACTGCCTAGTTTCTAGGCTAAACAAGACCCTAGCAACTAGATAGCTGCTAAACAAAAAAACACATAACTGAATAATGACCAGTTGATTTTTTAATGAATTATTCTGTATGATCTATGGAATTATGGAGATACTGTACCTTATTAATGGAATTGCCTTTGCCTTCTTGCCTTTAATAAATAAACTGGGGCTGATTTAATAACTAATGTTAAATTGCTCCAGAGCAGTTCTCCATAACAGCCACTTAGACCTTCACTTTAATTTTCAATCTGTTGATTGATTTCTATAAGCAACTGCACCAACACATTTTAGCACAAACATTAGTATGTACGTTCTGCTGTTTTTATTAGTTTTAGTGCCCTTTTGAAGGCTGAGAATTTTTACTTAACTACGTTAATTAAAAAAATACACTACAGTGTACCATATAAAGGCAAACGTCTGCAGGCTGAGTTATACAGGGAACTCTGAGTATCACTCATGTATTATAAGGGATAATGTACCCCCTACTGTAAATGATAAGGATATTAGAAGTCACTGAGGGGTTGTTCTGTGACCATATAAAGGCACAAGGCTGCAGGGTGAGTTATACAGGGAACTCTGAGAATCACTCATGTATTATAAGGGATAATGTACCCCCTACTGTAAATGATAAGGATATAAGAAGTCACTGAGGGGTTGTTCTGTGACCATATAAAGGCACAAGGCTGCAGGCTGAGTTATACAGGGAATTCTGAGTATCACTCATGTATTATAAGGGATAATGTATATATATATATATATATATATATATATATATATATATATATATATATATATATATATATATATATATAAAAAACAAAAACAAAAAAAACACTATTTTGCTTTATCATGAGTGCTGGCATCCCTTGGAATTTATATATATATATATATATATATATATATATATATATATATATATATATATATTTTAAAAATATGCTTGTGTGTAAATAAATAAAATACAAGTACGCATTTCTGTGTGGGCTGCTTTGATTTTTTTTGCCAGGGCTGATTTTTACTCCCAGTCCGGCCCTGCTATCTATACCTGAACAAGTATGCTTTGAGAATTTTTTTTGATAAAATTGTTCTGCTTTTTTCTGAAGGTTTTAGCAATGAAGGAGTACAATGAAGGAGCGGACTGGTGGTCATTTGGGGCCAGCATGTACGAAATGGCTACAGGCAAACTGCCATTTTCCCCATCAGGCAGTAATGGTGAGTGGGAAGTAAAATAATACTGAACCTAAAAATCCAAAGCTTTATTTAAATTGCACCACTTACTTCTTCAGCACCTCTCTGGGATCTGCTGGGCACTAACATTTTTTTCAGCTTTAAAATACGTAATTATTGTATTGCAAAAATTTCTTATAGTATATTAAATGTGTGATCTCCTTACAGTTGTGTCATGCTTCTCTGGCATCATAGTCACAGCAGCTTGTAAATCCTACCTTTCTATTCACATATGCTGCTTACCGTATCTTTTGTAGATGTTTTGGTGCAAGACAGTAGCCATCTTGACTATGCTTAGTGCAGTAAATTCTTATGTACTTCTAGTATAAGCTGCTTTACTTCCTAATGTGTGCATATGAAAACCATAATATAACATCTGCAATTGAATTAAATGTGTTTATTTTTAGCTTCTGGAGATGAATGAAAAACAGCACTTTGGAGTGAATGGGAACATCAGGCAACACCCCCTTCTATTCTTCAATCAAGTGGAAAAAGCTGGAAAAGAAAAAACGAAAGACCCCTTTCTGACCAAAAATAGTAAGTACATGGCTTCAGTAATGAAACTGTTTAGTTTTCTTGGTTTTCCTAGAAAACCTTCAGTCTAGTTTATAAGGAGGTTTAGACCCACCAACCTAGCTTCTATTAAAGTGTAGATGAAAAAGAGTTAATTATTTAAAACATTTTTGTTTTTTTCTGCATTTACCTCAGGGCTACTTTGAAATGTATAAATACTTCAAACTGCTAAACAGTTTTCTGTATTGTCTGAAAATTAAGATACTTAAGAAATGTATTCTAAGGACCAGTATTGCCTTTGCAAAATGCAATTTCTTTTTGTAGCTATCAGCCGATAACTTCATAGAGATTTCACCAGGATTCAGCGCTGATAGTTCCAGGAGAGAGAAGGTGGAAGACCTCTCCTATGCGGACTCCAGCTGGAATTGGCAGGAGTAAAGCATTTCACTGTGCTCATGTGGACTAGTATCATTACTGCCTGCACTGTGTAACTGCCAATGACCACCACAACATACCATCAATCTGTACCATCCTTCTGATCTGCCTGCTGAATATAGCCACACCTGTCAACTACACCAGTGTCACATGGGAAAGCAGAAACATGGAGAAAGAAGAGGCAACTTGAGTCAGAGCGGTAAGAACAAGTAAGTAAGAAGCCTCTTGCAAATAGTTTTGGGCTAAAACTTAGATAATAGGTATAATAATATATGACATTTCAAGTTGTTCAAAATAGGTTTTCTGTATTTATATGTATGTTAGCATTTCATTTTATTTTAGACTATACAAATATATAGTGACTTATGTAGGATAAGATATTTATTATAATTCATAACCAAAAAAAACCCCCAAAAAATTAGTTTTGCTATGTTTGGATTAGATTATGTAGGATAAGACCTAAATGATATTCTTATATGTTTGTTTTTCACTATATATGTATTTTGTTATCTTTGAGACTACAAATATATATATAGTAATTTTTGTACATATTTATTGTAATAATTTATTATATATATATAGCATTACTGTGTGATTTTCTGCAATAACTATAAGCAATGTATTATAACATGAGCAATGCATGTGAGTGGTGTATGAATGTGTATAGAGACCCCCATTGCATCAATTTAGAAGGTAAAAATAGTACACCTTCTGATTGGCTGCACATTGAATTCAAATTTCTTTATAAAATATAGAAATCTATAAAAGGATGTCTGTATCCTTGTGCCTCTTAGACCCAATAGGAAGTAAAATTGCAGCAGATGGAACTGCAGTGGTAGGAGCTGTTTTTAAAATAAGCCCATTAGAGCCATGAATGTGTGTAATTTAGATGCTGTAGAGTTTAGGGAATTTTAGGAATAAAACTTATTAGTCAGAGTTGTCTCACCCAGAATTCTGCTTAGCTGCAGCTTCCTCCTTCCCCTCCCGCCATGAGTTATATAGTAGGCCCATCATAATACTTATCTCTCCCCTCCAGGCCTTTTAAATAATAAAATGCCCTGGTAGTAATAGTACAATGTTGATCCAGGGCCTGGTCCAATTGCCGTTTTGGAGCCAGGAAGGAATTTTTTCCCAATCTGAAGCAAATTGGAGATGGTTATAGATGGGTTTTTTGTCTTCCTCTGGATCAGCAGGTTGTTAGGTCACTTAAAATTGATGGACACGTTCACCCTAAATTACTATGTGTCCTTAATCCAGTGATAAATCCTAAACCCATTTATGTAATTTCACCTCTTGACTTGATAGGGAACCATTGCAGCACATTTTATAAAAAGCAGTGGGAATTTAGATCCTAGTTCTGTCTACAGAAATAGGGACAAATAGTGTGTGAATAAATGAGAGAGTGTGTGAATTAGTTTAAATATCCCAATGGGGAAATTTTGTTCCTTACACCTCCCAGACTCATCGGAGGAGAAAGTGTCCCATGACGGCTTATATGAGCCAGTGCCTGGCCAGAGAGGGAACTATTGCAGTAAGTGATAGGGTGAGCCATTTGCTGCAATAGATGTGTAAATAGACAGTAATAAGATTGAAGCCTTGACGCGGCGTTACTGCTCACATGGATAACCATGAGCCAATTCATCATAATACATGTCACTTACTGTACCAACCTTTTCTTTGCCTCATGTAAAGCTATCAAACCCATATTTTAAGCTCATACCCTCCCATAGGTAAAAATAGATTTCTTTATATATTTATATGAAACAAAGTTTAAACAAACATTTTTCATTCATCTTCAGTCACTGCACTCGTATAGCCTATGTGTGAAAGCATACATTGAAATACAAATGGAATGGTGTATCTCTACTTTTATATATAAATGTTTATACCATCTCCATGAGTTCCACGTTCAGCACAAAAACAATGACAAATAGATCAAGCACCCAGGCATTGTGCTTAAGATTCCTGCAATAAAAACACTATTGAGACATAGTTTTGTCTAATTATAAGACTTTTCTATCAGCACGGGGTTTGCAAAGCCTTCACTGAAAGTAAAAGGACCAGTTGTTCCTGTGAAACAAAAACAATGCGTTTAAGGCAAAAAGCTTTACCTTATTAAAGATTACCCTGCCTTTTTATACAAAATCCCCACTAGACTCCACAAAGACTATTGGTTTGAGAGGAGCAGCACATAAACAGTTATATAGAAATTAGGGATGCACCGAATCCAGGATTCGGTTCGGGATTCGGCCTTTTTCAGCAGGATTCGGCCAAATCCTTCTGCCCAGCCGAACCGAATCCGAACCCTAATTTGCAGTGCAAATTAGGGGCGGGGAGGGAAATCGCATGACTTTTTGTCAGAAAACAAGGAAGTAAAAACTGTTTTCCCCTTCCCACCCCTAGTTTGCATATGCAAATTAGGGTTCGGATTCGGTTCGGTATTCGGCCGAATCTTTAGCGAAGGATTCGGGGGTTCGGCCGAATCCAAAAAAGTGGATTCGGTGCATCCCTAATAGAAATTGAAGGAAAGAGGAGCAAATCACTGAGCGCAAAGAATGCCCCAGGGCCAAGATTCCCCACAGACTTCTTAACAGAAGCCAAAGATTTTGCCTTACAGACAGCAGTGTCCTAAACAGTCTGCTTGTTTAAGGCTCATTTACAAGTGAAAATTCAGTGTGCAAAGTGCAATATTGAGCACTTGGGCAAATTCAATAGGCAAACTTTTCTTTTTGAATTTTCTGGCCGTTTTCGGTCGAAGTAAAATTGTTCGATTGTAGCAATCGTTCGAATCGATCGATTCGAACGATTTAATCGATCCATCAAACGGTTTTTAGAAAAGAAAACTGAGACTTTTTATAACTTTTCGAAATACTTTAATACTTTTTCGAAATTTCACTTCGAAGTTTGATAAATCTGCCCCTTGGTGTTTTTTTTTTTTTTTAAATGCAGCAGTTCCTGTTGCTTTGGCACCCAGGCATATAAAGACTATACACACACACATTTTTTGGATACTTCGACCATCGAATAGGATACTACGACTTTGAATTTACTTCGAATTCGAAGTAAAAATAGTTTGAATATTCGACCATTCGATAATCTAAGTACTGTCTCTTTAAAAAAAACTTCGACTTCAATACTTCGCCAAATTAAACCTGCCGAAGTGCTATGTTAGCCTATGGCGACCTTGTACAACCATTTTCTAAGTCTTTACACATAAAAGTAAAATCGTTCGATCGTACGTTAAAATCGTTCGTTTCGAATGATTTAATCGTTCGATCGAATGATGGCCAAATTCGGTGAGAAAATACTTTGACTTCGATATTCGAAGTATTTTAATTTGATGGTCGACCCTTGATAAATCTGCCCCATATAGTATACTAATATATATAGTTTGAGAAAGGCCTTGGCTGGGCCGAAACGTCAGTCTTTAGTTCTGCAATAAAGCACTTTTTTCAATTTTAAGTCCTGTGAGTGCGGATTCTTGGAAATGGATATTATTGTGATTTTCCTTTCCTGGCCATCCTCCATTATCAGCTATGCATGGGTTAGCTCCTCTGCTTTGAGTCCAGACAGAAGACACTCCCAGACAGAGTGGGGAAAAACTTGCTGACATGAAGGACGGCCAGGAAAGGAAAATCACGGTAAGTATGTGCAATGGATTCTAGCTCACCTTCCAAAGATGGCGTCCAAGATGGCGACCTCCTGCCTCTCCGCATGGTTCCTGATTGGCGCAGCTCCATGGTGTCATCGTCTTCCTGCTCCCGGATTGGCCGCCGGCAACGGAATGGACGCCGGCGTCAGAATGGGCGTCGGCGTCAGGACGTCAGCGTGGGGACGCTGGCGTCTGCGTCTGACGCAAGCGCGGCGGCATCTGACGCCAGTGCGTCAACTTTGGCGCCAAACTCAGAGACTATTTAAACCTCTCTCCCCTTCCAGTCCCTGCCCAACTATAGGTTCCTGTTCGTCTGTTCCTGGGTGTGATATACTGCTTTTTGACTATTGTGTACCGACTCTTGCCTGTTTTTACGATTCCTGTTGTCTGCTGCCTGGTCTGATCTTTTTGCCTGTACCTTGACGATTCTTTTGATAAACCCTCTTGTACCTCGAACTTGGTTTGGTCTCCTCTTTGGTCTACACTATTACTGCGCCTTCGGGCCCTTTACAGTATAGTTGGGCCATGGACCCTTTGGAGGAGACTCATGCTTCGCCTGATGTTGGTGAAACCATTCGAGCTTTGGTTTCCCGAATCGACTATGAAGTACTCCAGTCTCACTTTGGTCAGGCCATTGACACAGTCCTGGAGAAAGTGTCTACCTTGACTCCCGTGGCACCAGTCGCTGTACCTGCAACCCCGCTCCAAGTCTCCGAGACTCGCATCCCCGCACCTCCTCTCTACAGTGGTGATCCTGACGCTTGCAGAGGGTTCATTATCCAATGTGAGATCCAGTTTGCCCTGCTGCCAGGTCAGTTTGTCTCGGAGCGAGCCAAAGTGGGTTATGTTATCTCCCGTCTGCAGGGAAAGGCCCTAGAATGGGCATCACCCTTTTGGGAAAAGAAGGATCCTCTGATCGATAATGCCTGTACCTTTCTCCATGAGTTCCGGACGGTGTTTGATGCTCCTGGACGAGCCATAGTTTCTTCGGCTCAGTTGTTCCAGCTCCAGCAAGGCTCCCGCTCGGTTCCGGAGTATGCCATTGAGTTTCGCACCCTGGTAGCGGAGACGTCGTGGAACAATGACGGTTACCATGCTGCCTTCTATAACGGCCTGGCTATAAGAATTAAGAACGACCTCGTGTCCCGGGAAATTCCTCCCCGCTGGGAAGAGTTGGTCGCCTTGGCCGTGAAGATTGATACTCACCAGAGGGAGTTCCAGGTCGAGCTTGACCGTGAGTATTCTAAGAAGAACCCTCGTTTCCAGCCTATCCTGGCCCCCCCGCTTCCAGAGACCCCTGCTCAACAGTCCTGCTTACTCCTCGCCCTCTCCACCTCCTACGGCTTCTGCTTCTTCCTCCCCTACATCTGCTGAGGAATCGATGCAGATTGGACGGGCCCGTCCTTCCGAACAGGAGAAGAACTGGAGAAAGGCGGCGGGATTATGTCTCTACTGCGGGGGCAAAGCTCACTCCATCCTCGAGTGTCCTGTGAAGCCAGGAAAACGCCAATACCTCGGTAAGTTTGGGGAGACTTACCTGGGTGGAGTTTGTCCTTCTCCCCGACCGTCTGGTCATCGTTTCCTACTTCCGGCACAGATCCAGTTTGGCTCCCGGAGGATCTCGGTTCAAGCCTTCATAGATTCTGGTGCTGCCGGGAATTTCATGGACAAGACTTTTGCCAGCCGACATGCTGTTCCTCTTCTTCCTCTGGCTATTCCTCTGCGAGCTTTGGCTATTGATGATCGTCCTCTGTCTTCTGCCATCATTTCACAGACCACCTCGGAACTTTCACTCAAAGTGGGCACCCTGCATTTGGAGAGACTGTCCTTTCTTCTTATTGATTGCCCTTCTACTCCTATTGTTCTGGGTCTTCCATGGTTATGCACCCATAACCCAGTCATTGATTGGTCTTCTTCACAAGTTGCCCGTTGGGGTCCGCATTGCCAACAGAACTGTTTACCTGCCGTGCCCATCGTCAAAGTTTCCTCTGTGTCTTCTAAGCCCTCTCTTCCAGTCGTATATCAATCCTTTTCGGATGTCTTCGATAAGGGCTCCGCTGAGACTCTTCCTCCCCATCGACCCTACGACTGCCCAGTTGAACTCTTGCCTGGTTCCATGCCTCCTCGTGGCCGCACCTATCCTCTGTCTCCTTCTGAAACAGCTGCCATGAAAACCTACATTCAGGAGAATCTCCAGAGAGGATTCATTCGTCCCTCATCGTCTCCTGCTGGAGCAGGTTTTTTCTTTGTCGAAAAGAAGGATGGCAGTCTGCGGCCCTGCATCGACTATAGAGGACTGAATAAAATCACTATCAAAAACCGTTACCCTCTCCCCTTAATCTCTGAATTTTTCGATCAATTGAAAGGCGCTAATCTCTTCACCAAACTTGATCTTCGGGGCGCCTACAACCTCATTCGGATCCGAGAGGGCGATGAATGGAAGACCGCTTTCAATACTCGTGACGGGCATTATGAGTACCTTGTAATGCCATTTGGTCTTTGTAATGCCCCTGCGGTCTTCCAGGAGTTTGAAATGACGTTTTCAGAGATTTGTTGGGGCAATGTGTAGTCGTTTACCTGGATGATATCCTCATTTTTTCCAAAGATCTTCAGGAACACCGTTGTCAGGTGAAGGAAGTTCTTCTTCGTCTTAGAAAGAATAATCTCTTCGCCAAGTTGGAGAAGTGTTCTTTCGAGGTGCCTTCCATTCCTTTCCTTGGGTACATAATTTCACAGCAGGGGTTCAAGATGGATCCAGCCAAGGTTTCTGCAATTCTTGATTGGCCTCTACCCATCAGCGTCAAGGCTATTCAGAGGTTTATTGGCTTTGCCAATTATTATAGGCAGTTCATTAGAGGCTTTTCTTCCAAGATTTCTCCTATTCTTGCTCTCATCCGCAAAGGGGGCAAACCTCAGCACTGGCCCCCTCTAGCTGTGGAAGCCTTTGAAACTTTGAAAGAGGCCTTTTCTTCTGCACCAATTCTGAGACACCCCGAACCTCTTCTGCCCTTTTTCCTTGAAGTGGACGCCTCTGATGTGGGAGCTGGAGCCGTTTTATCTCAAAGGTCTTCTTCGGATGGGAAGTTACATCCGTGTGCATTCTTCTCCAAAAAATTCTCATCTCCCGAACAGAATTACGACGTTGGGAATCGTGAACTGCTTGCGGTCAAATTGGCCCTGGAGGAGTGGAGGCATCTACTTGAGGGATCTTCTATTCCTGTGACCATCTTTACAGACCACAAGAACCTTGAATTTATCCAGTCCCTGAAACGTTTAAATCCTCGTCAAGCCAGATGGTCTTTATTCTTCTCCCGTTTTAATTTTATCATCACCTTTCATCCTGGCTCTAGAAATAGAAAGGCTGATGCGCTGTCCAGGAGTTTTGTTCCCGAGATTCCTTGTTCTGAAGATCCCGAACCTATAGTGCCTCCTTCCAAGATTGTTGCTGCCTTGTTTCCCTCCTTGGCTTCTGAACTTCTTTCTGCCCAGGCCTCTGCTCCTGATAACATTCCCTTGGGGGTTGCTTTTGTTCCACCTGAGTGTCGCCAGGCCATTCTATCTCAAACCCACAATTCCAAACAAGCTGGTCACCCGGGGATTGAGAAGACCACTGAACTCCTGTCACGTTTGGTGTGGTGGCCATCGATGAGAAAGGACGTGAAAGACTTTATTTCTTCCTGTGCTACCTGTGCTGTCTCTAAAGCTAGTCATTCTTCTCCCAAAGGTCTTCTCCTGCCGTTGCCCATCCCTTCTCGCCCTTGGACTCATGTGGCAATGGATTTCATTGTCGATCTGCCCTTATCCTCCGGCCACACTGTGATCTGGGTGGTGATCGACAGATTTAGTAAGATGGCCCATTTTACTCCACTTCGGAAATTGCCTTCTGCTTCTGAACTTTCTGAACTTTTTATTAAACATATTTTTCGTCTTCATGGTTTTCCTGCTGAGATTGTTTCTGATCGGGGTTCTCAATTTATATCCAAGTTCTGGAGGTCGCTTTGCAAGGCCCTTAATATTTCTCTCCAATTTTCCTCTGCTTACCACCCACAATCCAATGGTGCTGCTGAACGGGTCAACCAGGCTTTGGAGCAGTTTCTGCGCTGTCATGTGTCTCTGTGCCAGGACGATTGGTCGGATCTTCTTCCTTGGGCTGAGTTCGCTCACAATAATGCGCTGCATTCCTCTTCCCTAAAGTCTCCCTTCTTCTGTGTTTATGGTCGGAATCCGTTGGCCTTTCCTCAAGATCTTCTTCTTACCAACGTTCCTGCGGCCAACGACCAAGCTGCTCACATGTTGGCTATCTGGGAGGCCACTGCCACTAATTTGGAGAAGAGTTCCCTGGCTCAGAAGAGGTTTGCCGATAAGAGAAGAGTTCCTGCCCCTCCATATACTCCTGGTGACAAAGTTTTTCTTTCCACTCGTAATATTCGTCTGAAAGTTCCCACTCCCAAACTTGGTCCTAAGTTCATCGGTCCTTATCCTGTCGTCGAAGTCATCAACCCTGTGGCGGTCCGCCTTCAACTTCCTCCGGAGATGCGGATTCCAAATGTCTTTCATGTCTCGTTGCTTAAGCCTGCCGTGTCTTGTCCTTCTTCTTCTTCCCCAGCTCCTGTCCTGGTTGATGGTCACCAGGAATTCGAAGTCAAGAGGATTTTGGACTCTCGTTTTTCCAGGGGTACTCTTCAGTATCTCATCGAGTGGAAAGGGTTCGGTCCGGAGGAGTGCTCCTGGGTGAGGAACTCGGACGTCCATGCACCTGCCTTGGTCCGTAAGTTCCATAGACTTTTCCCTTCTTCTCCTAGTCTCGGTGGTCCTGAGGCCCCCCCTAAGGAGGGGGGTACTGTAATGGATTCTAGCTCACCTTCCAAAGATGGCGTCCAAGATGGCGACCTCCTGCCTCTCCGCATGGTTCCTGATGGGCGCAGCTCCATGGTGTCATCGTCTTCCTGCTCCCGGATTGGCCGCCGGCGACGGAATGGACGCCGGCGTCAGAATGGGCGTCGGCGTCAGGATGTCAGCGTGGGGACGCTGGCGTCTGCGTCTGACGCAAGCGCGGCGGCATCTGACGCCAGTGCGTCAACTTTGGCGCCAAACTCAGAGACTATTTAAACCTCTCTCCCCTTCCAGTCCCTGCCCAACTATAGGTTCCTGTTCGTCTGTTCCTGGGTGTGATATACTGCTTTTTGACTATTGTGTACCGACTCTTGCCTGTTTTTACGATTCCTGTTGTCTGCTGCCTGGTCTGATCTTTTTGCCTGTACCTTGACGATTCTTTTGATAAACCCTCTTGTACCTCGAACTTGGTTTGGTCTCCTCTTTGGTCTACACTATTACTGCGCCTTCGGGCCCTTTACAGTATGGTCTAATTTTCCTTTTTTTCCATGGCCATCCTATGTCAGATACATATGGGATATACCCAAGCTTAATCCATTAGGTCAGGGCTGTCCAACTGACGACCCCCTTCTTTGGCCCCCCAGATGCTGTGTCTTCTTACCATATTTAAACTTTAAAAAGTATGACTGTAGCGATAAACTGCACCCTGCATTAAACCTCAAATTCAGAATCCCCTGTATTGTTCATACCTGTGAACCCCCTGCATTGTTCACACTTGTGACACCTCTATTGTTTATATCCTAAAGGCCTGTACTGTTCACACTTGAGACCCAGACTGAAAATTGTTCACCTGTTCACACCTTATTCAAAATGCTAATGGAGCACTAGCACTGTGTCACTGTATGTAGTACATATTAGACTGATAGCTTTCCTTGTCTCCTGCTCTGCCTTCCCTCCCTGCAGGGCCGGAACTACGGGCAGGCAGAGAAGGCGCCCACCTAGGTTCACACTTGTTACACCTGTATTGTTCACTCCCCTAAAGGCCTATACTGTTCACACCTGAGACCCAGACTGAAACTGCCCTCATTGTTCACCTGTTCACACTTTATACAAAATGCTAATGGGGCACCAGCGCTGTGTCACTGTATGTAGTACATATTAGACTGAGAGCTTTACTTGTCTCCTGCTCTGTTCTGCCTTCCCTCGGTGCAGGGCTGGAACTAGGGGCAGGCAGAATAGGCGCCCACCTAGGGCGCAATCATGGACGGGGCACACTTTTAAGGGGAATTTCCTTTCTTTCTTTTTTAAACCCTGATTTGCTTGGCCTTTAATAGTTTTTCAACTTTATAAACCCCCTGTTCCAGACAGAATCACTCCCCAGCTCCCTTTTGGCAGCTGCTGGCACATGTACATATTTGTGGGCAATATCTTGGCTGCTACTTGCACAGGTAAACAGATGATATGATGGATATTTGGCTGCTGCTGGCACAAGTACATATATGGAGGCAATAGTGTGTATTGTTGGCTGCTACTGGCACAGGTACAGATTGTGGGCAATATAAGGGATTGGGTTGCTGCTGGCTCAGGTACATGGGGCAATATGGTGGCTGCTGGCACAGGTACACAGATGTTTGAGGGCAACATGATGGATTTTTGGCTACTGCTGGAACAGATAGAAATTGGGGCAATATGATGGATTATTTTGGTTGCCGCTGGCATAGGTACAGATTGGGGGTAAAAATATGATGGATGTTTTGACTTATGCTGGCACAGGTACAGATTGGGGCCTCTTTTGGATTCTAGTAGAGTAAAATAAAATACCCTAGAGTGCCACCATTGTATCAGACAAACTATGTACAAAATTAGCCCTACCAGAAAAATATCCTTTCAACAAAGCAACCTGTACATGATATCCCCTGAAACAAGCACAGTGTGGGGTAACACCAACATTAAAGTGGCTATGTGGCTCTGCTCTATAAAATCCCATTAGTTTGGGCTAGGAGTATGAATATTCAAAACAATCCCAAGTCTAACACCATATGGGTCAGATTCTCAGCCTGTGTATAAAGCAGTCCAACAATTAGCTGATCTGCTAGGCTCAGCTCACTCGTGTCTCTGCACTTGCAGGCGCGGCATCAGTCTTGCTGCAGAATACTGGAATGGATTTTGATACAAAAATCCACAAAAAAAGTGTATGCTCGATATGTCTTCGTCTAGGTCAACACAATGCCTGCAAATGCAGACACAGATGAGCAGAAGCCAGTGATGTGGCAAAAGACTAAAGTACATCACCAGTCCGGGAAAAAGATAAACCCTCAAAAACAATGTTAATGATGTTTTCAAATGCATACTCCTTTACCTGCTGTTTGTATTAGGACAGGACTACACGGGCAATTCCGCCACGCTGCGCAAAATTGCAGGCGTCACGTAGGATGCGACGGAAATAAGGTAAGTAATGCCAGTGTCGGATTGTGTCGCATTGTTGGTGGGTTGCCTCATTTGTTGCAAAAATATTATTAATTCATGAGTGTGCATTCCACATGACCACTCAATAACATATACACCTAAATATTAATATGTAATACATTGCTTTTCTGTTTTTGGGAAATTTAGACAATCCTTAGGTTACCACCTTGTCACCATCCCCTTATCAATAGCCATCTAGTGACATAACTATTGCAAAACATTTATTATGGAAGAAATCATACAATATAATACCATTAACTACTGTCACCTTAAACTACCTTTAAAACACCTTATTAAAAAAATCATTAACAACTATTTACCAACAATATCATTTTGTCGGCAAAAATGTGTCAGAATAGCATCAACTGAAAAATGTTAATATGGAGAATTCACAAAACTGTCCATATTGAATGCCACGCCTATTTTCTTAGAAAACGTTGGGATGGTCGGGAAAACAAGTGGAAATTAGTTCTGTGAATTAGTTGACATTTGAATGGCTCTTTTGTGAACTACCCCATAGTGTTGTAAAGGAGCTTTCGCATGACCCCTCATGACAGAGGGATTTAGATTAAATTCTTTATAAGCTTGAAGGAGAACTGTACACTTCTATTTTAACAATTACAGTGCATGAGATTATATAAACTTTTAGCTGGTCACTCTGGAAGGGGGCTTTATATATTAGAAAACACGTGACAAGTTCATGGCCATCCTGTCTTCTACAAAACCCTTCAAAGAGGCCCCATGAATGATTTATCTGGAATTGTGCAGTTTTGTTACCAGCAAAAGGCCTGAGGTATTTAGAAAGACCCCCTCCCGGAGAAACTCCACGAACAACACTGGTCCAATTAGAAAATGTTCCATCTACCAACAAAACGACTTTACTTTTCAGGCTGAAAATGGGTTCTCTTTTGATAAATGGCACCACCATGCCAGACATCAGAGAAAATGTAAACAAAGGAACTGCAAACAAAGGTTATTACACAAGACAAGTAATTTTATTTATAAAAGTATACATCATCCATACATACAAAAAAACAAAACAAAATACAATAACCTACTGGCCTGCATAAATTCTCCCTACAAAAAATAGAGAGTGAGTGCTTGCTTTCAATACTAAAGTTATAGCTCTTCCTTCCATAGATTTGGCTCATTCAATTCCTTCTTGTTTATCTTTAATAGCAACCTGTAAACAGATATAAATATTATTTTATATATAATAATAAGGCCATTAGTATTATTTGTGAATTCTAGTTTATATTCATATATCAGAAAGCAATGACCCTGTGTTAGCCATCTTTTAAGAGCTGTACCATTAGTTAAATAAATGCAATAACCTGTTGCAAATGCATTTGCTGGCAAGTATAATACTCAATAAAAAGTAGAATGAGCATCATGGGACTTAATGAAACATACCCACTTTACTATGGGTGTGAATCTGAAAATTCAAATATGCAATAGAATGCAATATTGGTCCGGATTACATTCAAACCCCCCCCAAATAAATATATACTCTAGTTCAGCCCCCTTGCTTGACCATGACTATGCAATCATATATAAAAACGAATTCACCAGGGAAAGCACCTTTCCATGATCATGTAAGTTATTAGAGAGGTATATTTTAGAATCAGCTTGTAAGAATGATAATGATACATATCCTAAGACAGTGGCAGTTTTTATAGTGATTTTAGTTGGTTGGCCTTCTGTTCTGCATTTACCTAGCTTGAAATTTAAATGCAGTTGGGAAGCAGTTTGACTTCCAAGTATACTTGGTACTAGGGTATGAACAAAATCAGTTGTATTTGTATACATATTAACTAGAGATTTTATTTGCATAATAAATATAATTCTAAACAACCTTTCAATATACATGAATTAAATAAAAATATATCAGTGGTTTGAAAAGTAAATGCCATTCAAAGCAGTATCTGTCCTGCTGTTCATATTCTTTGCAATAGTAGTTCTTTCCTGAAACAATGTAGCATAAACCAGATAATTAAGAGACCTGAAGAGGAATGACTTAAGAACCAACAGTGAATGCAGAGCAGAAAAAGATAAATACGGATTTCAACAGCAATAACATTATATACTGCCCTGAGAGCAGCACTCCGCTTGTAAAAAAGAACTATTCTGATGTTTCTGAGGTAAACTAAAATGTCCCAATAGGAAATGCCACAAAAGGCACAACATGATAAAATACTGCTTGGTATTTTGTTTAAATGTTTTGTGGAAAATTGTCTGGCAGTAAAGGGTGAATAGACAACAGGATTTTATACATACCCGAAATCTTTCCTCTAAAAGCGAAAGCTCGCTTATCAAGTCTGTGATTGCATTGGTAAATGCCTCTTGGGGGCTGTAGTCTGGTGTTGTCTGAACTCTTATGACAATTTTATGCTCAAGAGGATGTGGGACTTTGTAACCTGCAAACAACACCTGAGGATCCTTCAGCAACTGTCTAAAATAAAATAAGATTACAACGTCAGACATGCTATCTCAGATGTACAACAAAAGAAGTTATCATAGTAAAAGACAAGTACACCCCCAGAATGATCGATGTTCAGCTTAAATGTTGCTTTATAAAAAAAGAAAAAAAAAAAAAGAATACGATCACACCCGCCTTATCTAGTGGGCAAGTATTCCACTGGAGCTTAGATTTAAAGAGGTTGATTTTAACATGTTGGGCTGCACTAGATTCACTGAAATTTGGATTTCTAAGAAAGATTCAGACTATGAGCATGAGCCACTTACATTTTAGAGTCTGTTTGTATGGGATAGGCATGCATAATGTAGAATGTGACATACACAAATCCAATATGGCAGCCACACGCTTTTTGATGAGGAGTTAATGGAAATGTAAAGCTAGCTTGGGCTAAAAAAACACAACAAGGGATAGTTTTTTAGTGACTGGGTTGGGGGACTTACCTTGTCCTATAAGGCACAGATTTTCAGACCTCACTCCCTTTCTGGTTCAACAACCCCCCTCCCAATTAGTGCAAATCAAGAGTAAATACACATAAAAATATGGTTGTTGTTATTATTACTATTTTGCTATAGTATCGGTAATATCCAGTAGATCCACCCAAACATCTGAACACGATTAACTTAGGAAGTCAGATTATGGCTGTATTCCTCTGTATAAATTTTCAGCAATTGACTTAAGTCTCCTAACTGAGATGAGTATGGAAACTGCTTGACTGATGAACGGACTAATATCCTAGTGAAATTGAGGTCACAGACAGTGAGTTTATTTTGCAAAAAAACATAAAGGAGGGGTAAAGTCAGGGCTGAAGTACAAAGCTATTTGGATAGTGCCGCTCTTCCTTAATTTCAATGAAGTAATGATTAAAAAAATGAATACTTACGACTTAATGATATTCCCGATTGTATGATCTTCCTTGTTGATTGTAAACAAACAGGCATTAGGTACCTTGGTATCCTTAGTGATCGTTATCCTAAACATTATCAAAAATTATTAATTAGATGGTTATTCAAGATAAAACATCTTCAAATGTATTGCATAGCAACAGTAGGAAAGAATACAACATACATAAACTGACAGTTGGGTGATAAGGTGAATGGACTATAGGAAGGGGATTGATCAATGCACATTGCCTGATCCAGTTTCAGAAGTAATTAAGTATCTATGCAAGTGCAAGTATTTTTAAAAATAGGGATTTTAGTTACAAAGTTATGATCATAAAATTGCTAAGCCGCCACTATCGGTATGAGTAGACACACAACCAACCTGTGACCCACTGTCCAACATAACCCAAAATACAAAGTGCCATCATCACAGAAATTACATTATCTAAGGGCAGGGGAAGGTGGCAAATAAAACTTTGAAACCTGTGCCTCACTGATCTGCCTCCAATTCCCATTCACAATTTCTACCTGACAGTCACCTGTAAAAAAAAATCTTGCATGCAATAGGAGCATCATTCATTTACTTCCAATTTAATTGCTAGCAACAGGACCGATTGCGTAAAACAGAATCAAATTGCGCATCATTTGATGGTAGCTTGACTAAATTTCAGTAGGGAGCCTAACCTATTCTGGGTTAATGTTACAGCTAGGGCAGCATCCCTGAATTGTAGCAGTCTTTCATCTATGGTCGTGTGCAGGTTTGGGGTTCGTTTAATTAGCAGGGGATGCTGTTTATGGGCCATTATAACCACATAAAACACTTACTTTTTTTCACCCTCGAACAGTAGAAAAGACTCAAACGCTGGTGGCGCGTTCATGATGCAAGAGGCAGTTCCTGCAACTTCCCGGCTGCTCTCAGCACTCTCACTGCCGCTTTGCTTGTTCTGATGACTTCACTAGAACGCGAATGGCGTCACTTCCGTCATCGCAGTTACATCCCATGCGAAATCTTATCCGCAGTTGTCAGGTGGTTTCATGTGGGCACTTACACTGCTTGCAAAGGAGAAATAGATACTAAAACTAACTCTAGTTACTTGCTCGTAATATAGGTCCAACAGATACAAATCAGGGACTGCCATCAACGCAAACACCCCGCCAGTCTCAAAAATGGCAGCTGGAGTGCTTCCTCAACCCATCACATGAACGCCGGTGACGGCCCTGATTGGTTGGAAGGCTACAGCGTGCTGAAGTAGCCCTGGGGTCGCTGGTGTTTGTCAGAGCGCGGCATTTACAGGAGTGCGTCACAGTATATCGACAGTGGTTAAAAAGGGTTGCGCTGTATCGGAGGAAGCGGGGAGGCTAGAGGAATTCCAGCAGGTAAAGTCCAATGCTTTCATGATGCTTTATTGTCCTGCGTTCGACGCTTCCGCGGCTGCCAGACTTTGTAAGAAAGCGAGTCCCATGCCACCTGTCAGTCCCCATTGAGTAGGGGAGGGGAGTTATAATGTACAATGTCCATGTGTTTAGTACAGTCTGCATCTCAGTTGGGCCACGGTTCCATGTTCTTGCAAGTAGTGTGTAGCAGTAACTACAGAACTGCACTGGCTAAGGGCTTGTGTCCATCCACAGTATAATAAAAGCACTTTAATAAGCTGGAATGAATGGGCTGGACTGGTGCACGTGTAACAACAGCGATGGAAGAATGTGTATTGTGCTAGCCCAGTACCATATCTTAGTTCGTTGCTATCAGGCTTGAGTATAGATGAAGAGGGCCAATGTCTGACCATACCAATATGTCAAAATACTCGCCTGAATAGCCCTGTGAGTGTTGATCAGTCGGCCTGTAAACGTGTACTTGTGTCAGGAGAATTCTTTGCTTAGTTTTCTAGCTATTAGTGATCAGTTAACCCCAGACACACTTGCAACATTGAGGGGAATTGATGTATCTGGTAAAAACTATATTGTTTGCATGGATATCCCTAGTAAAGAAAGGAGACGCACAGGAAAGACAATGGGGCTCATTTATCAACACTGGGCAAATTTGCCCATGGGCAGTTACCTATAGCAACCAATCAGTGATTAGCTTTTTGAAGCCAGCTGCAAGTAGAACAATGAATGCAACAATTTGATTGGTTGCCATGAGTTACTGCCATGAGCAAATTTGAAAATGCCCCCTGCTGTTTTTCAAAAATAGTCCATTACAACTGTAATAGTGATAGTAACAGCTGTTACTTAATGTTCCTATTCCGCTGGTTCTGTCCCAACAGCAGCCATGTATTATAAAAGGAATAAGGTGTTGTGGCAACGAATGCAGACTAGCTGCAACTTTATTTTATTCTCACGACAGGTTTCGAGCAGTAGGCTCTACTGCTGGTGGGAGTTGTAGCTTAATGGCATACTGTAGGGACACCCGGAAATAATTAGTTTATTCAATACTTAAATCATATTGTTCCTGTTTCCATTATTATTTCTACTGCTGGGTAAAAAAAAAACACTTTTCGAATGCAGTCATATTGCTGTAGAAGAAAGTGAGTAGGAGGTATGGTAGTATTATTTAATTCAATGTAAACATGCGTTTTATTTTATTTATTTGTGGGTTTAAAATGTTTTTGTTGGGCAAAACACACAAAGGTTAATATGTTTGGCCTTTTAGAAAGGCTTCTAACACAGGAAGGACATACAGGATGCCTTATACCAGAGTATTCTCATACTCTAGTGTAGCTGCTTCTTTTAAAATTTTTGGTGCTCCTCTTTGCTGAAAAGTTCAGCGGCTCAGAGTACTGTTTTTAGTGAGTTCTGCACCATCTTCATTCCTTTGCCCAGAATTCTTGCTATGGTCCTGGGTTGTGTGTATGCCAGTAGAGAAAACGCTTGGCTTTTTAAGCATGAGTTACAATTTTACTCCATTTACTCTTCTGTAAATATGCATAGCCTAGACCGGCCTCAAGAGATCCCTGGGAATGGCAAGAAAATGATGGAATTGACGCTCACTACAATAGTAAACCAAGCCAGTGCAGTTTTCAGATAAGCAGAGCAGCTGGCCTTAGATAAGCAATTGTACTTCAAGGGGTTGTTCATCTTCAAACAACGTTGTTTTCAGATAGATCACCAGAAATAACGACTTTTTCCAATTACTTTCTATTTTCTATGTGTCACCGTTATTCTAATATTGAAGTGTAAGGGTAGAACTACGTGGGTGATTTCCACGCATTTTCTGTGGATCCAACTCACTGCGGCAAAACTCATGTATCAAGTCGGATGCGACGGAAAATAAGGTAAGCAACAGCAAGGTCAGATGGTGTCGCAGTCGTGTCGGATGAACACTGCGACTCCATCCGACATTGCTGTTGCTTACCTTATTTTCCGTCGCATCCGACTTGACGCCTGGGTTTTAGTGAAGCGTGTCCCATTAGCCAAAAACGCATTGAAATCGCCCATGTAGTTCTACCCTAAACTGTCATTTTTTCACCTTCTAAAGCAGCTCTGGAAGGGGGAGGGGGGGTCGCCAACCCTGTAAACTGTTCTAAATTTATATATTTAGTTGATATATTATGTTTGTCCCTCCTGAGCAGAATCTCTGGGTTTCATTACAGGCAGCTGTTAGAATTGATACAATAGTTGCTAATATTCCAAAGAAATGTACTCCAGAGAAATGCTGAGAAATGTAACAACTAAATGTTGCAAAATTGTAACAGTTTAGAGTCTGCGCCTGAATTACTGAGCTGTCAGACTCAAACACCAGAGACACGAACATTCAACTTTAAACTTAGATTTTGGAAAAACAGTAGAAAAGAAATAATGGAAAGTAATTGAAAAACGTTTTTATTTCTGGGGAATAATCTAAAAACAACTGAAAAAAGTGTTTGGAAGGTGAACAACCCCTTTAATAGGGGGTGTCTAGCAAATTGCCACCCCTTGTGATTAGCACTTTTTTTTTTTCTGTCTTAACCTGTCAGTGTCTGTACAATGCCAGTCGAATGCCATGTATTATAATTTCTGTAATTTAAAACCACAAACAATAAATATTCCGTTTGTACAGATGAACACCATTTAAATCTAAGGAAGCATTTTTTAAAAGAGTAAAGCTCACCTGCAGGTTGATACTGGCAATATGTATATTCTGGCACATACCAGAGGTTCTACTGGAAGACACCATAGTCACTACCGATTAGGCCTGTGGGGCTGTTTTTGCCTAATTATAATTGAGAATCTTTGCCTAGAAGTAATCACATGTGTTATTTTAATTGCTTGAAAGCAGTGGTTGCTTTTTTTTGTTCAGTTCATGGTGTTAACATTTGGTGTTTCATATAGAAACAAGTTGCATTACATGATTATATGGCGTGAGTCACTTGGATCAGCATGCTGCTGCCTCCTACTCATTGCTGTGACACCACTAGCCTGCATTTCTTATCCCAATCTAATTAACACAGCCACTACTTTGAGAAGCTTTGTGTACACTTCATATTTCTTTTTACTGTAATTAAAGGTGAACTAATTTTAACATTTGCATCGTTTAGTTGACAGATTGTTACATTTCCCTTTAAACATGTATGCACTACTTACTAGTGGAAGGCACCTTTCCCACCCTGGGCCAATTAAGAGAGCGCCTAAGTCAGCCCGATATACAGCTATTCCGGTATTTCCAGCTGCGCCATGTGTTTAGTTCCCAATTTGGTTCTCTAACACCAAACACAGCGACCTCATCCTACGAAAATAGACTGTGGGATCCAGACCCGAGCAAACTAATTTCTGTAATATATAAGTCCCTGATACCTAGCCTGGGGAAACCCTTTGACAAAGTAAGGAGTAAATGGGCTGTCAACACGCCCCACTTGAGCGATGAGATGTGGGCAGAGGCAACTGAGGGGTTATATGACTATCTAATCTCCACCAAAGATAAGATGGTACAGTACAGAATAATTCACAGGACGTATATCACACCGCTAAGGCTAAAAGTAATGGGTAGGAACCCTACCGCTTCGTGTCCAAAATGCAATTCTCCAGACTCAGGTTTCTTCCACTTGCTGTGGGCATGTCCGGTGGTATATAAATACTGGGCAGAAGTAGTGCAATACATTAATGAGTTCTCTTACCTGGCATTCTTGCCCCAGAGGTATGCTTGCTGGTACTAGAGGACACGGCCCCACTAATTAAGACCCGCACCCTACTAAAATCACTGTACTTCTATGCCAAAAAACATGTGGCAATGAAGTGGATGAGTCCCCTTCCCCCACAGGTCCAACAATGGGTCAGATTAGTAAACAGTATCCTGCCAGCTATTAAATTAACCTATCTGGCCAGACGGTGCCCCCCAGAAGTTTGAAAAGGTTTGGGACCCCTGGCTGGATGTCAATCCAGGGTTTACCCTCTAAGACTACATAGGTAATTGCCTCATGTACAGTAGCTACTCTCCCAATGCCATTTATTCCCCTCTAAGTTAAGTTTCCTCCCATTGACTATTGGAATGTGTCTTACTGTATACTCCTGTTGTGTATAACTTACTATTGCCCGCTAATATGTCATTTTATTTGTATGGTCATAGCATTGCAACTTTGTGTTTGTGCTGTTGTGTTGTGAAAATGTTAAATAAAAACCTGTTAAAAAAAAAAAAAAAAACATGTATGCACTAAACTTAAATATAATGAAAGGATTTGTTTTTGATCATCTATGTATAATTAGTGTCTGTTCATAAGTATGCTGCTTCTCTGAGTTTAGTACAAAGACAGATGGCATAGTTTTATGGTATATCTGTAGTAGTTCTAAACACATTTGTGGAGCTATGCCTGTGGAACACTATTGGTGTTTTCAGCACACCCTTTGATGTCCATACCCCAGCTGGTTTCTTGTAAGGAGATAATGACAATGCAGGAGGGCAGTGTGAGGTGATGAGTGCTGTGGCTTGACAGCCATTACAGAAGTATATATAAATTGAAATTGCTAGCAGAGAGATGGTAACTCTTTGGCATTGTATTGTTTAATGGATTGAGAGGGCATAAGAGATTTAACAATACAAGACGGGGTTCTTAGAAAGTGCAAGACAAACCAAGGACAAATACAGTAATTTTACAGTTTGGTCCCTTATATATGGAATGGTCTCCTTGGGCCTAATTTTATATGAATCTGTCACCATGTCCTGTGTCCATGTGATCTAAATCAGTGCTTACTTAACTGATCTAGGAAAACTGTCAGTCAAATGTTTGTCTATCTAGTCTTTTAAAGGAGAACTAAAGTGTAAATAAAGAAGTAGGCTTGAAATGTTGTACATTATATTTTGGATTGGACTTCTGTACCAGCCCAAGGCAACCACAGCCATTTAGCAGTGAAGATCTGTACCTCCAAAGATGCCCCAGTAGTTCCCCATCTTCTTTTCTGCTGACTCATTGCACACACGCTGTGCTGCTGTCACTTACTGAGCTTAGGGATCAACTCCCAATATACAGTACTCGTAGAATATGTCACAGTATAAGGCTGATTAGTAATTAATACATATAATGACTACATGGCAGCACAGAAACCAGTGAAATTAGCTTCAGAATTTAATAACCAGCCCTGTAGCATTAGCTTAATGTCCTTGATAAGCTGACAAAGATGTGTATGTATATTGCTTGGTATACTGTTTGGGACATTGTATACGTGCTGTGTTATGTATTCCTTATTCTCTTAGGGGTCATATGCACACTATTGTGAACAGGTCAAAAGTTTTATTTTTTACATCCCATTTCAGTCTAATATTAATTTTTGCTATGTACTTTGTGTCTCATATAGCACATTTTAAGGAGCCCTTCTTTGAATCTTATTGGAGATGTTACTAAAGCAGCACTCCGATGATTTAGTTGTACCAAAAAACACCAGTCCTTTATCAAGGCTCTGAGGTTACAAGTTCTTAGAGCTCATAGGCTAGACTTAACTGAGAACAAAAAATGAAAGTGAGCTTTATTTACAGAAAAACATAGTCGTCATACAGATAATACAGTTCCAGTGCCTGATGATTGGAACCTCAATATGAATGACTGTTTAGTACCCTGGAATGGGTTCTTAAAGGGGTGTAAAGGGAAAAAAATAAAATTAAATTTTTACTTTAATGAAAAATAGAAACCATCTCCAATATACTTTGAATAAAAAATGTGTACCGTTTTATAAGAAACCTGATTGTATACAGTGAAATTCCCCCTTCGTTTTACTTGCTTAGCTTGCTAGCTTTGTTTGTTTCCCTGTAGAGTGGCCTGTGACTGTGTAGAGATTGATATTGGATTTTATTTTTGCCTTTACATCCCCTTTAAAGTTTCCAACTCCAGTGGCAGGGACAAAGATCATGGAGGCAGATTTAAACCGATAAACTGGGACTCTCATTGAAGGATTATTTTGCTGCAGCCACTGGTTCTGCAGAATTGGAGAAAGTTTGTATTAAACAATACAAAAACTATAAAATCCACATTAGATTACATGACAACACAGGACCCAGTGCAGTCTGCATATTCTGATTATTAATCAGTCTTGCTGTATCGGCTTCTGGCAGATATTATTTGACTTAAGCTAAGCTGTTGGAAGCTTAGCCTTCCAACAGCAGCCCAGACCACACTGAGCATGTGTATGGTCTTGCAAAGACCCCCTGCGGCCAACTTTAAAAAGCATAAATCATTTGTTTAATTAGGCTTGTGGTGCAGTAAGTTCATATTTATGTTTAGTATACAAAATATAGCATTTCTAGCATTATTCTATTTTAGACTTTAGTTCCCCATTTACACACTGCAGGACCCCCCCTCATTCATTACCTATGTACAGGGTGGGAGTCCACATGAATGTCATTTACCACCTGTTCTAAATTAGGGATTTCACGGCCATTTGTCTAGGCCATATTAATATTTACAGCATATTGGCAGAAGTGTCCAGGCACCTGCTTGTCCAGCATCTCTTTCCCAAAGCAAGGTATTTATATCAATTAAATAATATTATGTAGAGAGAAAACTAAGATAATTTGCAGTTGGTTTTAATTTTTTTATTTCTGGTTTTTTGATATATTTCGCTTTTTATTCAACAGCTCTCCTGTTTGCAATTTCAACAATCGAGTTGCTAGCATTCAAATTACTGTAGCAACCATGCATTAATTTGAATAAGAGACTGGAATATAAATAGAAGAGGTCCTGAATAGAAAGATTAGGAATAAAAAGTAGCAATAACAATACATTTTGTAGCCTTATAGAGTATTTGTTTTTTTTCGAAGGGGTCAATGACCCCGGTTTGTAAGGTGGAAAAAGTAAAAAGAACAATTCAAAAACTATAAAAAAAAAAAAAGTCCAATCGGAAAGTTACTTAGAATTAGCCATTCTATAACATACTAAAATATAATGTAAAAGTGAATCACCCCTTAACAGCCTCTACTCTTCTGCAAAGACTTTCTATAAGCTTTTATTTGTGGGATTTGCATGCAGTAAACTGCACAAGCCCTTTTCAAGGTTGGCACTGTGTCCTGGCTTGTACTCAGCATTTAAATCAATTCATCCCACAGATATTTAATTGGAATGTTTTTGTACGCTGCTTTAGTTTCAGTGGTACAAGAGCCTCGTCCAAAACCGTGCAAGCGGTCCCAGACCATTATTCCACCTCTATCAAGTTGTCAGATTTACTTTATGCAGTCAGACAGATAGTGGACTAGCATCTGCCAAACCCTGGCTTTCTTTCAGATTTGATATAGCAAGCACAGGCCCTGCTGCCTTCTCTGTAGTTATGCCTCTGTATTGGTATGCAGTAAATACTAAAACATAATTGTAAAAAACGTTTTACCCAGTAAGGTGGGTGCCAGTATTTATTATATTATATATATTATTCATTTAGTGTGTGTGTCCCTTTACGGGAACTTATAAGGAACTTGCAGATTCCTATTGTCATTACTTTGGTTGGATGTTGGTTCTAATAAACTGCTGAGCAGATGTTTTATAGAGAAACCTTCCATACAAAGGGTGGTATTGTGTTCAGATTGAGATTCAAAACAGGCCCAGACACGCACAAGCTTACCCATGTGCAATATATAGTATCACTCTGTAGTAGTTTATAGCAACTCCTGCCATAAAACAAATATACTGTGTAGTCAAATACAAGAGTCCTCTGCACTCAACCCATTATCAATATATTTAAGACAGAGACATTTTGTGCATACTGCTACTGAAAAATGCCTTACCCTTTAAACAAAACAGGGATTGTTTGTCCATATATTGCAATATATTTAAGATGGCCAACTACGTCAAAGTCATCCCATATCTGGCCAGTCCTATGATCAATTTTATCTGATTCATTAAGAATTCTATTGCTCATTATACATTTTACAAAGGGACAAGGTTTTACCTGCAACTTACTTGCTGCTTTCAAAGTAAACCCCCGTACTTGGCTGCCCTTTTATTAGACACCAGTGGGATCACCTGACTATAGCTGGGAAGGGTGGGAGCTACAACATGGAGCTGGTCACTGCTCCTGTATAACTATAACAAACAAGGGAAAGTTGTGCTCACCACTATTTTTTTAAAACCATTAGGCGGGGGTGCAATGAGGGTGTGACCACAAAATACATATAGTCAAATACAAGAGTCCTCTGCACTCAACCCATTATCAATATATTTAAGACAGAGACAATTTGTGCATACTGCTACTGAAAAATGCCTTACCCTTTAAACAAAACAGGGATTGTTTGTCCATATATTGCAATATATTTAAGCTGGCCAACTACGTCAAAGTCATCCCATATCTGGCCAGTCCTATGCTCAATTTTATCTGATTCATTAAGAATTCTATTGCTTCATTATACATTTTACAAAGGGACTAGGTTTTACCTGCAACTTACTTGCTGCTTTCAAAGTAAACCCCCATACTTGGCTGCCCTTTTATTAGACACCAGTGGGATCACCCGACTATAGCTGGGATGACTTTGACGTAGTTGGCCAGCTTAAATATATTGCAATATATGGACAAACAATCCCTGTTTTGTTTAAAGGGTAAGGCATTTTTCAGTAGCAGTATGCACAAAATGTCTCTGTCTTAAATATATTGATAATGGGTTGAGTGCAGAGGACCTCTTGTAGTTGACTATATGTATTTTGTGGTCACACCCTCATTGCACCCCCGCCTAATGGTTTTAAAAAAAATAGTGGTGAGCACAACTTTCCCTTGTTTGTTATAAATATACTGTGTAGTTGGTCCCAGGAGGTACAATTCTGTCATATTCATTGTGATCTATCGTCAGTCATCCTAGGCCTGCTAGGAATGGTAATGCAGCAGCAATTTACACATAGTTTGATGCTGTTGCAGCTGCTCTTGGCCCTTGCATATAGTGGCATAGTTAGTTACATTACCCTACAACCACTACATTGGGATAACCAAATTACATTTTTGTTTATACCGTCCAATGTATCTGGCAGGAAGTGAAGAAAAGCTATGTCTCCTCTTGCTTCCTCATCTGCTGACAACATACCGGTATACTTTATGAGACGTTTCAGTCTAGGCAAACTCATGGTCTGTTGATGTGAGTCCACTGAGGTGACATGCATGCCCAGATGCACATTGTATGTATGTATGTATGTATGTATATTTTTATTTGTATAGCACTCCTTGAGGGCAAAGCACTGTGCAGTAAACCCATTTATATTTTTCATTTATGTAGAAACTATGCCCAGCTATGATGCAGAAACTTGTTGTATATGCTAAGCTGTTTTGTTTCTGTAACGGTTTCATCAGAAACCAAATATTCAGTGCCTTTAAAGGGAAATTTAGCCCAAAATAAAAATTTGCCTAATTAATTAAAGAAAACCTAATTCTAAGCAATTTTCCAGTATACAATTCTTAAATATTTTCAGTTCTTTTAAAGTTATGTGTAAGAACAATTGCTATTAAAAGCAGGTGCAGCATTTGCTTAACTCCTGGTTGTTGCTTTTTAAACAAAGTTGCAAAAGTCTTGGTTCCCCAGCAAAGACAGGTCAATTAAATACTGGCTTGTCTTGCATTCTATCAACAGTCTGAGCCATCAGGACAGAGGGACAAACACTGATTTCAATAGCAATACATATAACTTAAAACCCAGACACAATTTGTAATCAATGTATATTGCAAAGTTGCTTAGAATTATGTTTTCTGTTACTAGGCAAAATTATTTTTAGTATTGACATTCCCTTTAAAGTACCTAAGGTCAGGGGCAGTTGCATAGATCCAGAGTTCATATATGGTTGTAGTCTGTAGGATTTCAGAAGCTATTTGCTAATCTGAATGCATGTAACTGATCAATACTGATTACTGGTAACACCAAATTGGTTGGATTATCTTGTTAAGCCTTCAACTTCGTAGGCAGGTGTGTCCAATCATGAAAAAAGGTATTTAAAGTGGCCAATTGCAAGTTGTGCTTCTGTTTGACTCTGAAGAGTGACAGCATGGGATCCTTAAAGCAACTCTCAAAAGATGTGAAAACAAAGATTGTTCAGTATCATGGTTTAGGGGAAGGCTACAAAAAGCTATCTCAGATGTTTAAACTGTCAGTTTCAACTGTAAGGAAAGGAATCAGGAAATGGAAGGCCACAGGCAGGCCAAGGTCTGGCAGGCCAAGAAAAATACAGCACCGACATATGTGGTGGATTGTGAGAATGGTTACAGACAACCCAAAGATCACCTTCAAAGACCTGCAAGAACATCTTGCTGCAGATGGAGTATCTGTACATCATTCTACAATTCAGCGCAATTTGCACAAAGAACATCTGTATGGCAGGGTGATGAGAAAGAAGCCCTTTCTACACTCGCACTACAGAGTCGCTTGTATGCAAAAGCTCATTTAGACAAGCCTCAGTCATTCTGGAACAAAGTGTTTTGGACTGATGAGACAAAAATGTAGTTATTTGGTCATAACAAAAAGAACACCACATTCCAAAAAAAACACGTGCTACCTACTGTCAAATTTGGTGGAGGTTCCATCATGCTGTGGGGCTAATTCAGAGACTGGGACCCTTGTTAAAGTCGAGGGTCTGATGAATTCAGCCCAATATTAACAAAAAAAAATACTTCAGGGTAATAATGTTCAAGCATCAGTCCCAAAGTTGAAGTTACGCAGGAGTTGGATATTCCAACAAGACTTGTTCTGTAACATATACACATGAAGAGATTCCACCACACTCCATGGGAAATACCTGAAATGTACACTAAGGTGTTGCAATACCTGGGACAGGTTTTTTTTCTGCATGTTGCTACTCGGGTTTCTTATTGCTAACCTTTATACTTTTTATGCGGTTAAAGCTGCTTATCCAGTGTCTTAAATCGGGCAGTTGGAATAAAAATAATAAAGAACATTACAAAATCAACTGGCACAAATTCAAACTGTTCTGCTTCCTTTTTGCCCCACCTTGATTTCTAATTGAAGCTGTTTCTAATTATATACAATTGGTGTACAGTAATGCTTCCTTTATTTTTTTTTTTTCTTGCCATGGAGTGGCCAGGTTGCATGTTTTGGGTATCAAGTTCTGTTCTTTTTGCCTTCCTGGTCAGTACCTGCTTTTTTCACTTAATGATTTAAGTTTTGAGGCATTAGTGCAGGTGAAAATATTGTGAGATGGCAAATCATTTTAGTATATGTACCCAGGGCCATTTGTATGCGAGTTTGCTATGTGGTACATTTTTATGCTTTCTTTACGCTAACCAAGATTTGACTTGATGCATTTTATTCAGTAGCAATGAAGTGTTAATTGATCTCATTCTGTTTTTTTTTCGCCCCTGGAAACTAACACAAAAGCTAAGCATAGAAGAAATTGTTCTTTACTCTTTTATGTAATACATATAGGGGTCTTTCAACTTTAGCAATATATTGGACTCTTTTTTACACTCCTTTAACATATACTGAGCAAGTAAAGTGCTGTAAAAAATGTAAGTGCCGTAGGTGCATACTGGGTATGGTAAAGGTGGGGTGGAACTTTGCAGGCAAGAATATTTATCTGTCTGATACTTTGAGAACTGGTTCACTCATTTTTATTAATCATGTCTAGTCCAATCCCATTAGAGGGCTTTAATAGTCTAAGGGGACATTTAACCTTCAATGTCGGTTCAATTAATTGGGCTTGTAGTGAACATATTTTATACCTATAATTAAGAAATATACTTTTTATTTTTGAACCCAAACGGGACTAAATCTTAAACATGAAGTCCCATTCTGGTTTTTCATTTGTCCAAGCACAATGGGAAAAAAAGTCAGTCATTAGTCCACTGAAAAACCCTCTGTATGAACACCACCCTCCTTTACCCCAGTTGTAGCCTGTGAGATAAGGAGCAGATCTTTATAAGGAGACATCTGAGTGGATTGCTGATTTGTTTTGATTGTGCTCTAAAACACAGGAAGTAGAGTGTGACTTTAGATTTCTGATTTTGTCCTGTTTAAAATGTTTCCTAATTAAAACAATGGTTTCTGCATCAGTTTAATAACTAGGACTTGTGCTGAACATTTCTTTTTTGACCATTGATTACCAGATTCTGTTAAGTTTTTTTTTTTTTTTTTTTTTTTTAAGATTTTTTTTTTATAGGATTAGTGGGAGTCAGGTGCAGGTGGCAGAGGAGCAAGGATAGCCACAAAAAAGTGCCTGGCCATGCATCTGGCAAATATGGCCTGAGGAGAACACTGGCATTAGCATAATTTAATGCATAGGTTTGCAAATGTAGAGGCTTTAAATAAGATGTGTAATCTTCGTAGTATGTAATGAATGGTATTTAAGATTTCTCTTCAGGTTGAATTTGCAGCCATCACTCTTCGTTTTGACAAAGATATTTGTCATTTTTTGCCATAATGGACAATTTATGAGATCTATATTTTATGCTTACTGCTTTTTCAACAGGCTGCCATGGATGATAGTCAAATTGAAACAACTGACAGCAGCATCTCAGACCAGTTGATGAACAGCAAGCTCTCAAACCCTGTAGTAAATGGTGTTGAACTGACTACTTCTGTCTGTCGGGATGAAGAACAAAGTGGAAATATTGAGGATTCTGAAGTGACCAATTATTTGGCAAAAGAAACCCGGGAAGAAACCCCAGGAAAAGAGGAGACTCGACTTGACCCTCCCGATGGGCAGCAAGATCAGAGCAACGAGAGAATTAAAGAGAAAAATTTAGGTAAAGCACATTTGTAATTAACTCAAAGTGAACTCTACTTTTCAATAATTATTTTTTATTAATTTCATTAATTCCATTTTTATAAATTTTATTACTTGAATTCATTACTTTCATGAATTCTAATTCTCATTTACTGAATATTCTGGAGTTGAGGCTGAGAAGTGATGTTGTTAATTATATCCCCTCTAGAATAAGTGACTCAACTATTTGTATATGTAACCACTTCTCTAAGAGTCAAGAAATGGTGAATGCAAATAGTTATGGGGCAGATGATTTGACCAGATGTTTTGACATGACCTCTTTCTTGCAGGTAAAGAAGTATTACTTTTGATGCAAGCTTTAAATACTTTGCAAAGCCCTGAAGAGAAACTAGCAGCTCTTTGCAAGAAATATGCTGATCTTGTAAGTATTTTCACAAATCGGATACCAACTGCGCTTATAGATTTGAATAATGGAACATAAATGTCTATTAACTAGCAATAAAAATTAATTTTTACTCCATGAGATGTGCATTTGGGGTCTTGTGTCTGCAGTAGTGGGACTCTTCTTATACCCCGGAGAACTCCAGGTCCTGGGTATTCCCGTTAATAGATCCCATACATTTATAACCTGTTATAACACTGCGTGAAAAAATTTGTAAACTAATTAGTGATCTGTGAATTCAGTTGTCTCTTATTGAAGTATTATTTTTACTACTTTTTTTTTTTTTTTTTTTTTTTTTGTATTAGTTGGAAGAGTCTCGGAATTTCCAAAAACAGATGAAGGTTTTGCAGAAGAAGCAATCGCAGGTGGTAAAAGAAAAGGTTCACCTGCAGAGTGAACACAGCAAGGCAATTCTAGCACGAAGTAAACTTGAATCTCTCTGCCGCGAGCTTCAGAGACACAACAAAACCTTAAAGGTTTGTTTGCTTTGCTACTTGGTATTCAGACAGGAACATCAAATAATTGTAATGCAGTAAAGTTGAAGCTACTTTTTCAGGTATACACAGTACAATGTAAAATCAGATACGGCTTAAGGGCTAGTCCACACGGGGAGATAGCCACGCGTTTGCGGTCGCGGCGTCCGGCGCAGGCGACAGTTTTGTATGGGCGCCTATGTAAAAACGCCTGTGCTAACCACACGAGGCGATGCGCTTTTCAACAGTCGCCTGAAAATGCCTCGCCAGGCTTTTTCAGGCGACTGTTGAAAAGCGCATCGCCTCGTGTGGTTAGCACAGGCGTTTTTACATAGGCGCCCATACAAAACTGTCGCCTGCGCCGGTTGCGGCGACTGTCGCGGCGCTTTGTCGCCGCAAACGCGTGGCTATCTCCCCGTGTGGAATAGCCCTAACTGGTCTGCTTGTGCTCTAATTGTATAGCAGCACATGCAAGCACGCATTTCTGCTGTGCATTCATTGTAACTATTTACCTGTTTTAGGGTATTGGCACATTCTGACTGTCCTATCATTCAAATCTGTCATATGAAGGGTCTAACATTTTATTGGTGGGCTATTTGCAGACACAGGAATGCATTTTGATTCTTAAAGGAGAAGGTCCAATCCATTAGGGGACAGGGCCATATTTATATTAAGGCATGCCTATTTTTTCAGGATTTTTTTTTTTTAATCCACCCTCTGCCACAAATTTCCATAGGAAATCCGGTGACGGAGCTGAGGTGTAGGGGAGCCGAGGAAGCACGTGGAAGTGATGTCACGTGCACGGCGTGCTGACATCACTTCCACTTAATATGGCGTGTGGGGTCTAGGGCGGCATCTGACCTAAATACAGTCCTGTTAGGGGGGGCATCTACCCCCCCCCCCCCCCCCCCCGGAAGCAGAAACTGCACCGGCCCGGGGGAATTGCAAGCAACTGATCCTCTTCCTTCCTCATTATTTCTTCAAAATCTAGCGGCCAACAAATGTGCATTAGAGAGAAAAGGCCAGCTTTTTTTTTTTTCGTTAAAGTCCAGCTTTTAACTCTTCTGTGCATGCGCACTCGTGCAAACTAAGAAGGAAGGGAGAGGATCACTTGTTCGCAAGTAAGGGTATCAGGTAAGTTGTTGGGGGGGGGGGGGGTGCTGTAACATTTGGCACCCCTCTACCCCCGTGGATTGTACCTTAGTAATGATTTATATTATTATTACTTGTTTATTAAAAAATGGTTTGTAAGGTACAGTCTCATTTGCTTCTAATAGAGATATTGTATTTAGGTGATTCATCTGGTCTCTTTTTAAAGTAACAAATTATGCACATTTCCACCTCCCCAAAGATGTCTATTGTTTTGGTTATTTAGGAAGAAAATCTTCACCAAGCACGGGAATATGAGGAAGAGCGCAAGGAAGCCACAGCTCACTTCCAGGCAACATTGAATGAGATCCAGGCACAGATGGAGCAACATGATGCCTACAATGCTAAACTTCGCCAGGAAAATGCTGAGCTGGGAGATAAATTAAAGAAGCTTATTGAGCAATATGCACTGAGGGAAGAGGTAGGTTATCCTGTCTCTGTTTGTGCTCTGTGCCTTTAATGTTAAAGTTTCTATTCTCTACATTTTAATATGGTACATGCAGTCTTTTACGGTTTCTATTTGAACTATATTTTTATAGTTCTGAGCTTCTTTAGTGCAGAAGGCAGTCTTCTATGTATTTATGTATATTACCTCCCTGTAATAAAATAAGTGGTGCATACCATATTTCTTTTTTTTTTCTTTTTTTTTTTTTTTTTTTGTACAAGGCTTATCCAACCCAAAAATATGTGGTTCATAAAATGAGAAACATACAAGAGTTATGTTTGATTGCTGGCTGAGCAGGGCAGAATGTACTAGCGGGGCACAAAAATGCTCCCTCATATTCCAAAAGGTCTCAAGCAGCTTTTACTATACAAGCCCAATATAAAAAGGAACAATATCCCAATTTTAAAATGATCTGCACAAGTTGTAGAATTCTTGTTTATTTTTTGTTATTAATTGAGTATTAGTTGTGTTTACAAGATATTCTACAAGACAAGGGGCCTAATTTTGAATCTAATTTTTCCTTATTTGCAATTTTTTTCAGCACATTGACAAAGTCTTCAAACATAAGGAACTTCAGCAACAACTTATTGATGCCAAACTTCAGCAAACTACTCAACTTATGAAGGAAGCTGAAGAGAGGCATCAGCGGGAAAGAGAATTTGTATGTTGTGTTTTTTTTTTTTATTATTATTTAGATGTCTGCTTTGTATTGTTGAAATGTATTCTCACTTGTTCTAGACATAGATTAATTAAAAAAACAACCTGGCATTTTACTAGAGATCTGTTGCACTGCAGTTAATTTAATTGTTTTGTTATGTTAAAAAGGCAGTTTTACAGAGGGCTTTGATTTCATTGTACATGGCACATTAAAGGAGAACTAACCTTAAAATGCTAAATATTAAATAATGAACTTATTGCACCATCCTAAAGTTTTAGCTTTTCAATAGCAGCAATGATCCAGGACTTCAAACTTGTCACAAAACTTGTGTCTGAGACACTCACATGCTCAGTGGGCTCTGAGCAGCTGTTGAGAAGCTAAGCTTAGGGGTCATCACAAATTATCAAGCAGAAAATGAGGTTGGCCTGTAATATAAGCTGATGCTACAGGGCTGATTATTAAATTCTGATGCTAGTTGCACTGGTTTCTGTGCTGCCATGTATTAATTACTAATCAGCCTTATACTGGGACATTTTATATTCTGTGTGAGTGGGTCCCTAAGCTCGGTAAGTGATGGCTGCACAGAGCATGTGCAGTAAATCATCAGAAAAGAAGACTGGGAGCTACTGGGGCATCTTTGGAGACATATATGTCTTTAGTTAAGCTTTAGTTCTCCTTTAAATGAGAACTAAACCCCTCTTGGGCAAAAGCCCCACTGCCCCTCCCCCCTGATACGTGTTACCCCAGAATTGTGTCCCCTTTAGGATTACTGACCGCACATGCATAGTCAGCACGGTGGAGCTCACAGGTGCTATATTTGTCGCTTCAGATGTGAGTGGCATATCTGTGCATGTGCAGTTGGAGCAGTTTTCTGGTTTGTTATAACTGCTGTAGCAAAGGAAGAAGACCTGAAGATTACAGAAGCATGCGGAAGATTGCGCCCGCTCTGCATGTACGCTCAGTAATCCTACAGGGGACACAATTCTGGGCTAACACTTAGGGCGAGGCAGAGAGGGGGGCCAGTTGTACTTTTGCCTAAAGGGAGGGGTTGAATTCTCCTTTGAGGGCAATGGCACGTGTTGCTCTTGTGGATTTTAATGATGCAGAGAGAAGTCGATCCGTGCTAATTAACGGCTTTCTGAAGCTGCACTGACTGAATGTGGCTACTTGGAGATCAGCCTGGAAATGCTTGCTTTCATTTTTTTTCAGGCGATCTCTGCTCTGCTCCATGTAGCTGCACTCAGGCCAAAGCTGTGCCTGTACAGTACCAAATAAGTGGGGAATTCCTAATATTACACTGGATATCATTATTGTAACAAACAGCATTGTAAATATGTGCCTTTTAATTCCTAGTTGTTAAATGAGGCAACTGAAACCAGGCAAAAGTTTGAAGAATTAAAACAACAAGAAAGCCAACTGAAACAGCAGGTAAGTCACTGAATACATTTCTGATGTACAGGTATGGGATCCGTTTTCTGGAAACCCGTTATCCAGAAAGCTCAGAATTATGTAATGGCCATCTCCCATAGACTCCATTTTATCCAAATAATCAAAATTCTTTTTAATTATTTCCTTTTTCTCTGAAATAATAAAACAGTACATTGTACTTGATCCCAAGTAAGATTTAATTAATCCTTATTGGAAGCAAAACCAGTCTATTGGGTTTATTTAATGTTACATGATTTTCTAATAGACTTAAGGCATGAAGATCCAAATTACTGAAAGATCCATTATCCGGAAAACACCTGAGCGTTCTGAATAATAGGCCCCATACCTGTATTAGATTCCTTTCAGTTGACCGTTAAGTGATTCTTACCCATGTATTGCCTTCGGATTTTTATAGTCCAGCAAATAAATGTGTTCCACTTATTCTCCTAATTAAAACAATATATCTTTGTTAAAAAATGCAGTTCATTCCCTGTGTTTAATACCATTTGACTACTATTTGAATTACCACAACAGCAAGCAAGCCTTCAGTCGTAGAGCACACTTGTAGATCTTAAAATAGTGTAGAAATAGTATTTACTCCATTTGGTTATTTCTAACCTGACTTTCTTTCCAGCTTTCTCTTTACATGGATAAATTTGAGGAATTTCAAACAACAATGGCAAAAAGTAATGAACTTTTTACAACATTTCGCCAAGAAATGGAGAAGGTCTGTTTTCATTTTATTTTTATTATATTTGTGTTTTCAAAAATGGCAAAACCAACCCGCATAGAAACAAGCTTTAGAAATGTATTGCTTACAGTGAATTTTTAAGGAATGCTTTTGATTGCACCTAATCTAAAACAATGTGCACTATTGTATAATGTTGTGTGGTTTTGTGGTTAAATGATTTAATTTGCTACTAAAAGTTATTTTCATCAAAAGGAAAGTGCTTTACTGATGGAGAAGTGAAATATACCCCTGAATAATGTAGGTCTCTGTAAAGCAAAATATATTGCATAAACCACTCATATGTAAAACCTTGCTTCATCTAAATAAACCAGTACAGTTTACAGTTTAAGTAGTAAATGCTATTGGATAAGCCTAAATAGAAAATTGCCATTTTAAAGGGATCCAGTCATCGGAAAACATGTTTTTTTTTTTTTTTTCAAAACACATCAGTTAAAAGTGCTGCTCCAGCAGAATTCTGCACTGAAATCCATTTCTCAAAAGAGCAAACAGTTTTTGTTATATTCAATTTTGAAATCTGACATGGCACTAGACATTTTGTCAATTTCCCAGCTGCCCCCAGTCATGTGACTTGTGCCTGCACTTTAGGAGAAAATGCTTTCTGGCAGGCTGCTGTTTTTCCTTCTCAATGTAACTGAATGTGTCTCAGTGGGACATGGGTTTTTACTATTGAGAACTACCAGGCAGCTGTTATCTTGTGTTAGGGAGCTGCTATCTGGTTACCTTCCCATTGTTCTTTTGTTTGGCTGCTGGGGGGGAAAAGGGAGGGGGGTGATATCACTCCAATTTGCAGTACAGCAGTAAACAGTGATTGAAGTTTATCAGAGCACAAGTCACATGACTTGGGGCAGCTGGGAAATACTCAATAAGTGTTTTTTTTTACTTTAACAGATGACCAAGAAAATAAAGAAACTTGAAAAGGAAACCGTTGTCTGGCGCACAAAGTGGGAAAATAACAACAAAGCGCTACTGCAAATGGCTGAAGAGGTGAGTTCATATGGCAGAATGTGTCATGTTGAAGATAACCATAAACTTCTATAAGGTTACATTGAATCTACTCATCCAGTCCATCTCTCCCAAACACAGATAAAAATGCCATTGGGTTATAGAGCAAGTTGAATAGTTTTATATGGTTAAGATGTCTTGTTTTGTTCATATGCATTTAAAGCCTCTGAACCAAATGTTTTCAGACTTTTTACTTCCTGTCCTCCATTATGGTCCACTTTTGTTTTGCTGGTCAGCCTTGCTCCTATAGTTCCAGGTATTTCCAAGACCATAAATGGCCATTACTCATCTCGGTTTGGGTGGCCCCTTTCCAATTCTTTAAACTATCTAAGGGTGGCAAATCCAACAGTTTGGAGACTAAGGTTTAGTAACAAATATATGCATTTTATATTGACACATTTGAAAACATTTCCTCTAATTGCAAGGGAATTTGTTATGCTTATGTATCCAAAAATCTTTATTAAAGGGGTGGTTCATCTTTCCAAACAGTTTTTTTCAATTCAATTGTTTTTAGATTGTTCCGCAGAAATAAAGACTTTTTTTCAATTACTTTCCATTATTTATTTTTTACTGTTTTTCCAAAATCTAAGTTTAAAGTCTAAGTTAGAGTCTGGCAGCTCAGTAATTCAGGTGCAGATTCTAAACTGATACAACATTGCAACATTTAGTTGATACATTTTACAAGAGCTTCTCTGGAATATTAGCAACTATTGTATCAACTCTAACAGCTGCCTGTACTGAAACTCAGATTCTGCTCAGCAGGGACAAAGATAAGAAATGTATCCACTAAATGTATCAATTTAGAACCGTTTACAGGGTCAGCGACCCCCCCCCTCTAAGGGTTGCTTCAGTATACAGACCAGACATTGCAGTTTTTGCACTTAAAACTCTTTACCACCTGATAGATGTGAATTTCATTTCTGTAGCTGAACTTAATCGTGCATATGTTGTATATAAGTTACAATACATGCTATAATAAAGGTATGGGATCCGTTACCCAGAAACCAGTTATCCACAAAGCTCCAAATTACAGAATGTCTCCCATAGACTCCATTTTATACAAATTTTTAAAAACAATTTCCTTTTTCTCTGCAATAACAGTAATTCCCACAGAAATACAAGTGGCTCACTAACAAGTACAAGTGATGGCAAAAAGGGGAATTTTTGAAAGAATAAGAATTGTGGGAAAGCAAAGAAGGTGGAACAAATAAAGGAGAATAAGTGATGGCAAAATTAAAAGGCAAAGGGGTAAGGTAATAGAAAGAGCAGAATTTAAGAACAGGGAAGGTATAAACCAAAAATATTAGAAATGTATGTTTATTAATATATATGCACTTTTATACTATTCATAGTATTTATACTATTAAGGTGAAGAGCATCTGCTCTACTAGTAACCACCTCTTGGCATACCATCCATATTTTGCCATTTTCCCCAATTTTCCGATATTCGCAATATTTTCCTTCCATAATTTTTTAAATATAGAAAATTTCGACTTTATGGAGACAGAGCCTACTTTAATCTACTTATTGGTGCCATTGCACTGGGTTGCTGACTGCTTAACCAGACACCACAGCCTCCTTGTCCTCACATAGCTTTACATTTCTTTCTTGGTATTCTTCCTTTCCAGTGAAGTAACAAGGATATATATAATATATAATATCCATAGAATACAAAATGGCGTTCTTGCATGCATATCAGGTGGGTACTTCCTTTTTCTCTTCAGCTAAGAAATTCCTGTAGCACTCAAGTCTTCATACTTGGCAGGAGTATACAAATGGTTATTGCAGGCAAAGTTTGCATGTCAGTATTTAAGTATTCACTTGCAAGGCTCATTGTCATCTCTTTGCTCCTCAGAAAACCGTACGAGACAAGGAATACAAAGCTCTGCAGGTTAAGTTAGAGCGTCTAGAGAAACTCTGCAGGGCACTTCAAACCGAGAGAAACCAGCTGAATAAGGTGGTAGAAGTTCTTCAGGAGCAGCTGCTGGATGATGAAGAACCCACAGAGGGCGACACATTAGAGACAAGTACAGGAGAGTCAACTGAAGAAATAAATAGCATCCCAGAGAGAGGAGAGACTGGAATTCAGCCCAGGCCTGCACTGGAGTCCTCGGAAGAACAGGCCCCAACAGAAAACACTGTGCTAAAGGGGCCGCCTTCTGCCATTGATTCTGTTGACTAAGACATGGTGTAGGCATTGTTTGAAAACACATACACAGACTTATATATATGTATCAATATAAACTATACATATATATTTTGTGTATAATTTGTTGGTGGTAATTTGTTTTGTGGTGACAAATTTCTTACTTTTTTCTACCATATCTGTATTTTCTTAGGACTACTGAACTACATGTGGTACATAAAGCTTCCTAGCAAATTCATACAGTCTAATATATTTTGTCCTATCGCACAGTTTGACAACTGCTTTCGTTTAGTTGAACATGTTCTGATAAAGGAGTGCATGACAAGAACCTCCCGTGTTAAGAGCAGCATGTCAGGAAGGGGTTAATATAAACCTTTAAAACGAGATAAAAGAGATTGCAAGGGCTTTGCTACTTTGTCCGTCTGTTTTATTTATTTATTTTTTTGCACCCCTTGATTACTGAAGCTTTCTCAGTTCTATTTAGAAATCCTTTTGGGCATAGGAGAACTGAAACTGTTTATATTCCTACTACTGTTCAGTTTCATTGTAGGTAAGTGTACAGAAGTTTACTTTTATATTTGATAAGCATGAATTTGTATAAATTATTACATAATTGTACAGTGCTTTACTGTAGTCGGTCCAACTTGATGTTGGCTAATGATTGTAATTCTCTAGCAATTCCCAATTGTTTATCAGAATGTTTTGGGTATATCTTGCAATTGCTCTATAAATCTTTAATCTGTTAAAGCATGACATTGCTTATTAGGGTTTAAAGCCAATCAGCTGTACTGACAAGATAATACCTATTTATCCTCATTAGAATATAGAGTGGGATAATACCTGGTTAATTATGTTTTACTTTACCAATGAATTCTTCTTTTACTTGTAAGGCCTACCTTGATGGAGATTTTTTTTTTCTAACTCTATAACGTGGCATCTACTACTAAGCATGATTCATGATTTGTTTGTGGTTTATTCACTGAAGGTTCCAATATTGATTTTGGCCTCTGAAATAGAAAATGACAACCTTTTCATTTAGGTAATGTTTGCTTTATAAAGCTATACAATACTGTCTCTGATATACATGAGGGATGGGTATTAGGTATTGGGTAGGTCTTATGTAGTGTAAATTGATAAAAGGCAAGAATACTTTGTCCCACAGTATCTGAACACCCCTTCTAATTAGCAGAATTGGCAGTTGCTGCTGTATAAATGATCACATAGACAAGTCATTTGCAGTAGTAAGCATTGGCAGTAGACTGGGTCGTACTGAAGAGCTCAGTGCACCATCATAGGATGCCACCATTCCAAAAGTCCGTTTGTCCCACTAGAGCTGCTGTGGACGACTGCAAGTGGAATAACTTGTATAGGTGCAGCAATAACCCAGTTGTTGTGGATAGGGATCGGCGATTTTTTTTCGCCTCGTTTCACCGAAAAAATGACGCCCATAGACTTGTATGGAGACGTGCGTCAAAAAAAAAAAAAAAAAGCCGTGCGACAAATTGTTTTTGACGCCCATAGACTTTAATGGGCGTCTGTGACATTTCGCCGGCGGCGAATTTTTGGCGAAACGAAATGGGTCAAATTCGCCCATCCCTGGTTGTGGAGTAGACCATACACCCACCCACACTGAAAGTGGTCACTAAACTGTGATGCATATAGTGTGTACCATGCAGATTCTCCATTGGAACACTCATAACTGGAACACCGAAGCTTCGGTTTCTCTGGCCAAGCAGCCACATATAAGCCTGAAATCACCATACATAATACCAGGCATTTCCAGGGGAAGGGTTGCTATTGCCAGCATTGGATTCTGGAGCAGTATGCTGGAGGCAAAGAATACACTACTTGTCTGATGGGTAATGCTGACAATAAATGCTAGTGTAGGAGGGATGACTGTAAATTGGAAACCCAACTGTGAGCCAGGCCTAGTCACTCCAACCTCCCTAATTCTCTTGGAGCTGAATGGAAGTAAATGCAAAGTGTGTTAATATCTAGTGGAAAACCTTTCCAGAAGAGAAAAGACAGGGGCAGATGTATCAAAAGTAGAGGTGAATTTTCGAATGAAAAAAATTAGAATTTCGAGCTATTTTTTGTGTACTTTGACTAGGGAATAGTCCAAATTCAATTTGAGTTTGAAAAAAATTCATAAATCCGACCATTTGCCATCTTAAACCTGCCGAATTGCTGTCTTAGCCTGTGGGGGACCTCCTAGAACCCACTTGGAGTCAATTGGCGGGGGGAACTTTGAATCAAATTCGATCAAATGCGCGATTCCTTCAATTCGTACGATTCTTATTCTGCCCTATTCAATTGAAAACGGACCTATTCAACCAAAAAAAAAAAAAAAAAACCTTCAACTTAATTTCGGTTGGTCTTTTTGAATTCGAATTTTCAAAGTTTTTTTCAATTTGAAATTCGACCCTTGATAAATATGCCCCTAACAGTAGAAAAGGGCCCCCCCCCATAATAGCATGTGTTGGGGAAAAGTAGCAGGGTTGCTATTATGGGGGGCGGGATATTACAGTGACATTGGGAAGGGTGGTGGCAAGAGGCAGAAGGCTGCTAGTTGGGAATCAGGTGAGGCTGATGGGGATTGGGTGGCTTAGGAGTTGTAATTGGGCTCGCTTCCCAAGTGAACAATTAGGGTCCTCTGGGCAGAGGGCATTGCTTAGTATGGACTCCCAGGAATACTGATTGTTGCCCTGCAATGAGGTACCCAGAGCTCTTTGTTATGCTATGAGCAATAAAAAAAAATTGGAGGGCAATGTCCTCAGCCCTGCGTAAGGTTGTTTTTTTTTTCATGGTTTTCATGGTACAAAATAAATCCTGCACAGCCTGGGGAGTGCTTTCTACTGTCCTTGTGGCTTTGGAGCACCTATGCTGGCAGGATGCAGTGTGGAAAATAGTCTCATTCTTTACATGCTCTTTCCTCATAAAATCTACAGTGATGCCACTGCAGTTACAAAATGCCAGCGCAGGAGATCCTACATTTGCAGGCTTGGGTTTTTTCAGGATTAGAACTTGCTTTACCAGGTCTAATTACGAATATAAGATATTGAATTTGTGAGGAAATGAGCACATCTATCTTATGTATTCAGTGAGACTTGACACACCTGTGCAATTCAACCCAGCAGTTGAGGGCTGTTACATAAGCACCAGACCCGAGGTTGATAACTCAAACTCTATTCAGTATAATGTGGGCTATAAGCAAAATGAAAGTGGTTGCTGGAGATAGTCGCTGGGCATTTATTCATGAGTTCCACTGCACAGGTGAGAGTTTGCAGCTCCATAATGGAAAATGGACTTTAACTTGCGTTCCCTTCTTGTTTAGCTCGTGAGTAAACTTGTGTGTATGAGCCCTAAATCAGCGTTTATACTCAAGCTTCTTTAGTGTTCCAAAATGTCATCCAGATCCATTATACAATATTCTCTGGCTGATTTCCTAGTAATTATTGGTCAAATGATTGATGGGTCTTGCTTTGATTCAGTGAGGTTTCAATTGTAAATGATCTAAAATGCATTTTATGAATATTGATTAGAACTGGTATTTAGGGAATTAACTGTGAAAAGTGAGCATTATTATTGGATTGAGCAACTCATGGCTTAAACAGTTACAATATGTCTATGTAGAAATTCATTATACTGCTTACTGAAGTGATCAGCCAGTGTGCTTGATTCCCCAAAATGACTTCAGTCAGCCCCATTGATTTTATTTATCTGCAACACTAATTGGTGCTTATGTTGGGCTTCAAGGGGCAAGACAACATTATTCAAAAACGGTTATTTTTTTCCCCTCCTTTTGATGCTTTTCTTCTGAAGCTGCTTCACATTTAAGATAGACAAATAAGCTTATTGATTCTAAGGATCTCTAACAATTAGACTTTACCCTGAAGTCACAATTGTCAAGCCTGAAAATAATGTATTTACATAGGCAAGGATCTAATTTATTATATGATACCTGCAGTAGACTCTACAGGGCGGTTATAAAAGTACCATCTTGCCGTTTGTGTTTGTAAAGGGTTAAACCACTAACTACTTAATCTATGATGATGCAGTGTCTGCTGTATGGTTACACTTCCCCAGTGCAATCAATTGCATGCCTGGTGTAGCAATAACATTACCCCACTGCAACAAACCTTCCAGTCTGATCCAGATATACTGAACAATCGTAGCCTGAGGTTTTCAGGGAATGTGTGCATTTTCATTTGATATATAACAATGTGCTGATAGCTTTTTTTTGCCTACCAAATGCTATGCAAGGATTAGTGCGGTTTTGAATGTATTGCTTCTTATTAGGGATGAACCCAATCCACTATTTGGGATTCGGCCAAATCCCTGAATCCTTTGTGAAAGATTCGGCCTAATACTCAACCCAATCCTAATTTGCATATGCAAATTAGAGGCAGGAAAGGAAGAAGTGGAAAAGGATTTTTACTTCCTTGTTTTGAGACAGTCACGTGATTTCCTTTCCCATGCCTAATTTACATATGCAAATTAGGATTGGGTGCATCCCTCGTTCTTATGGTATGACAGTATCCATGCAATCCAGTAATCTTAAACGCTACACAAAGTAAAGTGGGAAAATGTATAGAAAAAAAGATAATCACTTCCATAATGGAAGGAGGAACACATGGCAGCTGATAGTAAAGTGTACTACTTATAGATGGGTCATTTTTATAACTACCAATAATTACACTGCCTTTTTTGCAAATATCTTTTCTTGTCAATGACATTCTTTGTGTTTGAGGCTGTGGCTGGCAGCTCTTTCTGCTCAGGTTTATAAAGATAATCTACCTCTCAGAGTGGATCGAAGAAGAACTGTGACAATGGTGGAGGGATGAACCACATCCATAATTTTGGACTTAAAACATTAACCATATTTGAATACATTACTAAAGTGTAAGCTGAAGGGCACAGGATTTTAAAGCATTTGAAATCAGTTCAGCTGAATTACTAGTGATACCCAGAAAAAAAAAAAAATCTAGCTTCAGAGCAACATGACTTCATTCTTACAATGCAGGGTATGTGGGATCCCGTCAATACAAGGTATTTAAAGGGACACCTGTTTCACAAACATTTTGTAGAGAATCACAAATGTGAATCTGGCATTTTATCTACTCATTTCTGTACATTTTAGTAAATACAAATGTTTAATAGTAGCACCTGTGTCAGTTTTGTCTTTTCATAGCCAAGTGCTGCCATGTTAAATCAATGTGGATTTAAAGTTTTATTTATTCAGCTGATGCTCACTTTTCCCTGGTGGCCCATTCCCCATATGAACAGCAGCCATCCCCAAAATCTATTCCCTGCCTCTACCCAAGTGTAGGTTTTATAGTTTGGCCTGGCCTAGACATGACTTCAGGACAAGCATTGCAGTAATCCAAGGGGCAGATTTATCAAAGGTCGAGGTGAATTTTCAAATGAAAAAAATTAGAATTTCAAGCTGTTTTTGTGTACTTTTGACTAGGGAATAGTCCAAATTTGAAATGTATCATGTACGGTCTCTAAAAATTTTACTTCAACCATTCATCATCTAAAACCTGCCGAATTGCTGTTTTAGCCTATGGGGGACCTCCTAAAAACTATTTGTAGTCTATTGGTGGACTTTGAATCAAATTTGACAGAATGCGATATTCCTTCGATTTGAATTCGACCCCAAAAAAAAAATTAAGACTTAATTTCAGTTGGTCTTTTTGAATTCGAGTAAGTATTTTCAATTCGACCATTGATAAATATGCCCCCATGTGTTAAGAACAGCAATGTGTCTGCTAAAAGGTAAACATCAGTGTGCAATTATGTACTCACTCCCTCAATACAAAATGTTTAGCTTTAATAGATTTTTTTTTTTTAATCCACCAGCCACTTCTGTAAGCCCCAGGTGTCCAATACAAAGAGCAAGAATATTACAATACAATTTACAAGGAAAATATGGTCAATACATGTACTCATAATTGCAAATGAACTTACACAAACATTAACCACTTCACAAATGTGGCAGCATCTGCAATCATGAGTGTGAATATGAAAAAGAAAAAACAAACAAACAAAAAAGATCTATGATCCTTGAGCTTCTAGCTCAGAAGCTGGGATGTCAGGTTCTTCATCATTGTAAATATTTTCAGCCTGCAAGAAATGGAGGCAACAGATTTATAATGTATCAGACATCAGCAACCAATGTTTTAAACTGCCAATGGGGTGTGATTTAGTCTGAATTCAGGAATGAGTAAGTAAATATAAAAAATTAACTAAATATGGGGCTGGATTTTTTTATCATTCACAGTAAAACTGCTCTCATAAGAAGTCCGCTCATTCTCTGCGATTATGCTAAAAAATAGGCAAATAATGATCAATAGCTGCCCTGGTAAAATAGTTACATATTTAAAATCGGGGTGAAAAAAGACAAAGTCCATCAAGTCCAACCCCTCCCAATGAAAACTCAGCATCCATACACACACCCCTCCATACCTTCACATAAATTCTATATACCCATATCTATATTAACTATAGAGTTTAGAATCACAATAGCATTTGATATTATGTCTGTCCAAAAAATCATCCAAGCCATTCTTAAAGGCATTAACTGAATCAGCCATCAGGTGGTGGGTAGGAGAATAGATTAATTGTGCACATTAACACAGGTACATACATTTAGGTGCACTATGTGAGTTTATACACATGCATTGGCTAGCAAAGGTCTGCAGAACCGTTCTCACAATAAAAGAAAACTATCAAATTCCAGTTGCTATTGAATTGATAGTTAATGGAAACACTGTTTTAATTAGCTCTCTTAACCTACATTTTTTGCAGTTTTATAGATATTGTATCACTGAGCTCTCTGTGCTCCTGATCAAAACACCGTTCATGCTGTGAGTTCTGGAATTGGGGGGTGGGGGGGGATGGTTTTACCATGTGAGAACTCTTAAGTTGCTGAGAGAGTTATTTCCCTGATCTAGGTTTATTCCAGCACCATTCAGTGATTGGCAAGGAGTAACTGTTTAAGGTGTCACCATACAAACACAGTATTGAATAACTCACCATCTGCCATATTTGCATGATGTTATCTTCAGACACTGAACAGATCACCCATGGTTCATTTGGGTTCCAGCTGAAGTCAGAAATTTTTGCAGTGTGCCCTCCATGTATAAACTAAAAAGACAATTATATGTATTATGTTTTATTTTATAGAACATCCCTTACATTATTGGCAATACTTGTGGCCTTCCAGATTTATAACTGAGCACGCTTTATCTACAGTGCTTTTTAAGATATGCACAATACGGGAAGTTCTACACAGTACTGAAGCCTTTGCATGTCAGATACTGATTAATCGAAGGACCAAACTGATTTTTGCCTTAGGGCTCAGTTGCTGCCAGTTAAGAAATCCAGTAGCAGAAACACAGATACAATTCCATTCCATATATAAAATTCCTAGTTATCATCACAAACAATTCTATTTCTTAGCACAAACATACCAAAAGCTCAGGAGGGCCATCCTCAGCATCTTCTGCCGACTGTTCTTCTCCAATTTTACTGTAGGGGTGGAAAAAACATGTCAACACATTCTCTCTGCCCTAAACTTTCCCACTTTTCCCATTTAAGATCAAACACAGTATTTCTTATTTGTTCAGAGTCCTTTAAAACTATTTCATGTAATGATAAAAAATGCACTAAATGCTGAATCACTTTCCCTGATTGTAGTGCATCAATACCAGACTTGTGTATATTATTTCATCCAATTTCACAAACGTATTACTTCCTAATTCAAGCATCTATATTTAAAGCAATATCTTTGGTATTGAGATTTGAATCTAATTACTATTACGAATCAATATTTTTACTGCACCAAAAAAAAAAAAAAAAAAAGCTACACTAGTCAAAAGGTAGATTTCTTGCATGAAAACAGTGTTCTAATTAAGGCTGCACGAATCCCACCCCCCAAAAAGGAAGAAAAAAAAAAAGAATCACAACTTTTCGTCCAACACACACTTTTCCTCTTGTTTCCCTCATTTACATAAGCAAATTAGGGTTTGGTTTGGTATTTGAATCTTTCACAAAGGATTTGGGTTTCAGCCTAATAGTGGGATCGGTGCATCCCTAGTTATAATTTGGCTTACACATTGAAATAGTAACGGGCCATACACAATTGACAATTAAAATATATTTGGAACTCTTGCACGGCTGCAAATGTAGTTTGCAGCCCAGTGTAAAGTCTTTTTAGAACTCACTGGCCATTCCTAATTTATTTGCCATTCTTTTGCAGGAGTAAAATATGAAATGCCAAACCATATTTGAATTAAAAAAAAAAAATAAAAATAATCAAAGCTCACCTCAAATCCCAGACATTAAGTCTTCGATCTGTACCACTGGATGCTAAGATAGTTTCATTGTGAGGAGACCAGTGAACCTAGTGACGATTATAAGAGATTTCATTGCAAGCATATTTTTTATTTGGTAAACTCAGCCAAAATATTATGACCGGCTTATGACAAACCTGGAAAATTTCATCCTTATGAGATTCAAAGGAATGGAGCTTCAGTTTTAAATTCCGGAGATCCCAAAGAGCTACAGTCTACAAGGGAATAAAATAATTATGATGCAAGTCTTAAATAAAATTCTTAAGGAAATGATTAAGTGAGGAGGGAGTAAAGTTGCTAGACCTTATCAGCCGAACCAGTGGCCAAAATGAACTCGCTGTATGGATTGAAGGACAAGCAATTGACCTCAGCAGTATGTGCATCCACCGAATGGCTGGGTTTAGAAGTAGTATTTGACCTTGTGTCCCAGCTGCAAGGGATTGAGGGACAGAAAGAACAAAGTAGAATTATAGAAGATGTACATATGGTAATAACAGACTATAAAAGTCACTCTTAAAGATGCTTGACTTCATTTAGGATATGTTCTGACCAAACACATATAAAAGCTGATGCTCCCCTATGACTTAGTGACTGCACATGGGGTGGATTTCTGTCAAAAAATGCATATTTGAGCAGTTTTAAAGCATGCCCTAGGTGTAAAGTGTATGCAATTCATTTAATGCTATGGCACAGGACAGTATTCACAATTTCCTGGCTGTAAAACAAATCCCCTAAACTTGAGTCTGACAACAAATGATTTAGAATCTACAGCTAATATCAAAATGTCAAAGTTACTCTGGGTAGCGAAACGGCTGCTGACAAGTGAAGGTGAATATAGGAGGAAGTCTCCCAGTAACAGTCTCTCCCCAGGCATGCACTGTGTGAATTTGAGATATGCTGCTCGTTGGATGCAATTAGACGGGAGGTGTTAATGGAAGCCATAGCAGTGTATGGAACAGTGGGCACCAAACCTAGTTTACCTACACTAAACCTGTGATGACAGATAAGTATTGGCTCCATATGCATTGTTCTTATTTATATGCTGTTAAGCACTAAACTATAACTCACATGCTAGCAAATCCACTCACCTAAGGATACGGAGCAACACACTGATTTCATAAAGTATTTCAGATAGCGAGATAAGCGCTCAAATGGGAGCTGTTTTACAAATAGGAAACTAATTCTATTATACAAGACATTATTTATGACTATATTGAACATTTACCTTTGAGGAAATAAGTTCAATTACAATGGCTCAATACACAATCAGTCTGTAGCTGATGCATCTCTCCTTGAAACCCTTTCAACACTAATATATCAAGCTTATAAATAGAAGTGAGAATATTTTGTGGCTATTATACCAACTTTTGGAGGACATTTCAGTTCAACATAGCAACAGCTGCTACCAATTATAGTTATTGTGAGAACATTATTATTATTATTTTGTAATACAATTGTTTGTCACAGATGTGAGGCGCCCTTAGGGGTTTAAATGTGTTTTCCATTGCATTTGTTGGCATGGTTGATCAATAAATACTGCCATTATAACTATTCATTATTGATTAATGACAGTATCATATGGCTTTTCACCAACCTTTAATGTTAGTAAACAATATTAAAGCTTCTGCAGTTTGTCTGGCTGTAACTTTGTACTTACATCATAAGCTTCTGATCATCTGCCACAGAGCCAAATAAGGATTCGTGCAGAAGGTGCCATGCCACATCCTCCACTACTGCAGAATGGCCAGTAAAGACAGCTTTTGCATCAACTACCTTGCCTTCTTTTGGTCCTGCACTTATGTCCCATAAGCAAACAGTCTGTAGGGATTAAAAAAAAAAAAAAAATACACATTATGAATAAACAGCAATATTTGGAGTTATAGTCTTGGGGGGGGGGGCTTTTTTTTTTTTTTTACCAAGTCTGTGACAGCTGGTGACATTACATACAACAAATTAAAGACAATATCACACGTATGAAGTACATTCTAAAAAACATACGCCTACTACAACCTATAACTTCGCCAACTAATGAATGCATATTTATCAAAAAGATTTTCTTTAAATATCTATAAAATGTGCAAAAATAGGAAACTGGTTCACAGCTCAGACACAGCTCACTAAATTATTTTGTAATTTTTTTTTTTATATTTTTGTAGTAAATTTATTTTTCTTCAAATGGGTGTGCTATCCGTTTTTGTTTTATTATATTCAGTAGTTATTTTTGGAGACCCTTTTGGGGAGCCTCCTTTGGATAAGCAACCTGCATTCTATTGGTGTGTGCACCTTCTCTCCTAATTCTATAACTACAGAGAGAAAAGCAGAACATGCATTACACATTGCTTTGAAAAAACAAGGTTGCCTTCTGTCCATTAAAGCACCATCTCCAGTTTCAAACACAACTATCTGAAACCCCTTTTGCACTTAAATGGAAAATCAAAATATTTTACATGAAGAATACAAACTTACATGATCATCTGATGCACTGAGCAGGTGTCCACTAAGGTTTGAGTTCCAAGACAGACCATAGCCTTCCTTCTGGTGCCCTCGAAGTCTAAGATCAGGACTGCACTCTCCACTAGGGTCTAAACATACGATTAAAATGGTTCATTTAAATAGCCGAATAAATACTACTTTGAGTGTCTGTTTAAGACTCAACAACTCCAAAAATCACGAACCTCACTCTTGCAGAATACTCTACATATCTAGCAAAAGAGAAAATTTTGGTATAATCGACTTACCAGGTTTAGATGGATGTTTGGTATAATCAAAAACCAGCACATCTGCAGAAGGCGTTTTAGTTGCAATAATACATGGATTTTGGGGCATGTATCGAGCGCGGTTTACCTCTCCTTCATGGTTAATTTTAATTTCTGTTTCAATTTTACCACTAACAGAACCAAAGCCACCAAACTCTATAAAAAAATAAAAATAAATAAATAATATTTAGTGTAATAATAAATTAGGGATGCACCAAATCCACTATTTGGGATTCGGCCGAATCCTTCATGAAAGAATTGGCCAAATACCGAACCGATTTAGAATCCTAATTTGCATATTCAAATTAGTGGAGGAAAAGGAAGGGGAAAAATATTTGTGATGAAAATTCACGTGATTTCCCTTCCCACCCTTAATTTGCATACACAAATTAGGATTCAGTTCAGCCAGGCACAAGGATTCAGCCGAATCAGAATCTTACTGAAAAAGGCCGTATCCCTGACTGAATCCTGGATTTGATATATCCCTATTATAAATGGACATATTCAATTTAAAGATTTTAATCTACCTCCTTTCTCACTGTCATAATGTGAGGCATCAAACTGGGCATCATCATTGGGAACCTGGACACGAGCCACTACAAGGTGATTTTGTTCATCTGAAGTGTGAGTCCCTAGCACCAACCAATGCAGTGCATAGTCCTTTCCTTCAGGTCTGTAGAAAAAGTATTTATAATCATAATTAGATGTATACCTGCTTTTCTCTTTGTCTAGCATGATCTCTTCCAAACACCATTAAGCGGGGGTTGGGAGAGCAAGTATCAAGGAGAGCGCCACCTCCACATACTATATATAATATAATTAAATCAAAAAAATGCAGCTCAATCCCTTTTTATTGGGTGCACACGGAAGTTACCTCAGAGTTCCATGACCTGTATAAAAACACGAGGCCAAAGGCCTCGTGTTTTTATATGGTCATGAAACTCCTTGGTAACTTATAATATCCTTATATTTTACAAGAGGGGGTACTTTATTCACTATATATAGCTCCAAAGGTTGCCAGCACTCTCGAAAAAGGAATTTGCCTGGGTGCAGAAACAACAAAATATCTCCAACAACTGTAGAAAGATCCGCACTCACAGGTCTTATAAAGAAAAATAAATCATTTATTAGTTACACAGAACTGACGTTTCGGCCTCCCCAAGGCCCTTCTCAAAGTGCCAAATGATTCACTGTCATGCCTTATATTCACTCACTGGTGGGAAACATCAGCTATAACAAAACTCATATAATCATTGTCACAGACAATCAATTAAACAATTAACATATTCATTCACCATATATCAGCAAGGTATAGCATACCGTATATACTCGTGTATAAGCCGACCCGCGTATAAGCTGAGGTACCTAATTTTACCTATGAAAACCAGAAAAACGTATTGACTCGCGTATAAGCCTAGACACAACTCAGAAAAGTCTCAGAAATATCAAACAGTCTCTGGCAGGCCTGAGCAAAAAAAAATCAATTCTCTATGTCTGCACTCATTTTTATGTGTGTGTATATTATATAAATATATAGCACAAGCCAACATACAGTATAGCTGCATTTGTGAACAGTCTTTTGCCATGGGCTCCTTTGCATATTGCTATAAATTATATTTTGCTCCAATTTAATGTTAGAAAATTAAAATACTTGCTCGGAAGGACAAACAAAACACATACATTAAAAATTGACTCACTGTGTTTGGTTTTACCCAAAACAAAGTTGGACTAAAAAACTAAATTTGCTTATCAAGTGCAGGAGACAAAAAAAGGCAACTAAATATACCTCTGTTTCAGTACCGCTCCTCGGATCAGGTCTGCCAGGCAATTTGATGCTGCGAGGCTACAGCACAAGCCTATGTGCGTCAAGTCATTGTTCAAATAGCACCTTTTGTTGCTGTAGCCTTATGTGCTTTGCTCCTCGGGCAAGGCAAAGGCTCCTACTTTAAAAATAGGGGCAGCTGATGCTGGCGGGCAGAAGGGGAGAGCCGGGGATACAGCTTCCTGCAGCCGGCGCCGGATCACGTCGCTGAACTGATGAGGTCAGCGCGCGCACGCACTCCTTGCGCTGTTGCTGGGAGCGGTATCATGTGGGATTCATCGCTACCGGTAAGCTGACCCGCGTATAAGCCGAGGTAGGATTTTCAAGCACATTTTGGGTGCTGAAAATCTCGGCTTATACGCGAGTATATACGGTATGTTCAAAAATAAACAGCAAGTTAAAAACAAGTTACCAAACCCCTAGTTAAAAACAAGACACAATGTAGCCTTATATCACTCAATTCATCTAAGCATGCTACATATTGTTATTAATGTTACAAATGTGTCGCTTATTGAGAAACAATTCGGTATTAAACACAGAAACAATTCGGTATTAAACACAATAAATATCTATCTCCCCTTTTTTTTCGCCGACTGAATTAACCATTTCATATCTTATACTGCTCGGTTGGCATCTGTGCTGATGATAAGAGGGCATAAATATGTAAAGCTAGATTTGTATAAATATAAAGCATCTTGTTGCTATGAGCTTCCTAAACTAGCAACAGAGTACTATGTGAAACTAGTTAATAGGCTCTTGGGAATGTTAGGGCGGTGTTACAAGTGGATCCCACTACATCAGTGTAGCTGCAAAGTTCCCACCTTTGGTTTGTGTAGATATAAAGCATCTTGTTGCTATGAGCTTCCAAAGCTAGCAACAGACTACTGTGTGAAACTATATATAGAATCCCCATTTTATGTTTTTTCAGGGGACCAGAAAAAAAAAATGGTGTCAAATATAAAATCAGGGAAACGCATAATATATAGGTGGGACCACAAAACCACAATGTAAAATGAAGGAACACTTAAAATCAGGGGATGTAAAATTGAAGTTTCAATGTAGATCTGTTTGTATTTCTTTGAAAAAGGTCACAGGTAGTGACTGAAACACTGGGTTTGAAAGTAAACTATTTTTCACTTTTTAAAAAAACTGAAGAGGGTTATGCTCAGTTTTCTTCTACACTGATTATTCACCAGCACCTAGGTATTTGCTTTTTAGTGGTGTGTGTGCTCCTTCCAGGACAGTGTACAACACTACAAATTAATATGGTCAAACACAGCAAAAATATATATTGATATTGTATTTAATAAATGTGTTAGCCATGCTTTAAGCATCATGTGGAAAATTACATGAATGAATTAAAAAAAGAAAAATTACCTAGTCACATCTGGGAGCCACTGAACGGTTAAACTTGGCCACTCGAGCGCATGTGTCATAACCAGGTCATACAGAAATGGAGTATTCTTTTTCCATATCTTATACTCTTCATTGATTACGCGTTCTTCCACTGTATCCTCAAACACTAGAAAACAAGATTAAAAAAAAAAAAAAAAATCAGAACAATATGCGCTATATAAAACAAGAGGGGGGGAAAAAAGTCACCAGATTACTTTTAGTGCCATAATGAATCATTTTCCAGTACCAATAGATACAGGCCATCCAGACTTGCACTTTGTGCTGACAGGTTAACCACCACATTTTTGGCTTGCTCTTGCTCCAGTTTTAAACAACCAGCCACAACAAATGCAAGGCTCATTTACCACCCTCTCATGTAGAGGTTAGTTGCTCAGAGGACAACCATTTGGGTTGAGGACTACAAATCATCAGTAGTAACCACCAGGGGCTTAACGGTGTAACGCTATACAGTAGTGTAAAATCAGATGATTTGATCCAAATGCACACACAAGCCAACACCATTCTGGTGACAAATCTCCCCTACAGAGCTCTGAAATAGATAGCTATTCTGTTTGGTGCTAGCTCCACCAAGCAAAGTAGATGTCACTGGTGATGAACTAGCATGGTTGGAAGATAGTAGAAATGAGTTGCTTGGTTTTTATTAAATAGACTACAGAATGCACCATAACATCAATAAGTACTCATATAACCATAGGCCAAAATGACACACCACAAGCTCACTAGCTTCTTTAACAAGGGGAAATTAAACATGTCCCACAACAAGTTTTACTAAAAACCTAAAACACTACAAAGCTCTACAGGCTTGTGCAAGTGAAGTTTCTATGACTGCAGTGTAATAAACAAAAGAAACAATCATGTTTATTGGAGATTCTTTCTGACCAATCACATCTGATCCTATACGGACCAATGTTACAACAAACCATAATTTCTGCTTATTAGGCAAACCAGTGGCAATGTCACAGTGCATGCAACAATTTTTTGGGCACAGATAAGCAAACTTAGATTAAAGAGGTGGTTCGCCTTTAAAGTAACTTTTAGCATGTTATATAAGCAACTTTTTATTATTTCTTTTGTTATAGTTTTATAGTTATTTGCCTTTTACTTTTGACTCTTTGCAACTTTCAAATGGGCGTCACTGACCCCTTCTAAGAAGCAAATGCTCTGTAAAGGTGGTCAGACATGCAGATTTACCTTCATATCGGACAAATGATCGTTAGGTGCCATCTCCCAACCTGCCACTAACCATGTTCAGATTAAATAAAGTAGTAAAAGAACAGATCAGGACGATGTTCTGCCCCCGACAGCAATTGCACAAAAGTTTTATCCGACAAAAGCTGGTGACAGTCAGTCTCCCACTGATATCGTCAGATCGGCAATACATGCAGAGATATTATTGGTAGCCGGCAGAAATTTTATAACCTGTCTGATCAACTGAAGGACCGATCGCCATCTGACGAAAACTGTGATGACACACGGAGATTCGTACGATCAAACCTTTGCGTCTATGTCCAGCTTAAGGCTACAAATGTATTGTTATTGCTACTTTTTTATTGCTTATCTTTCTAATCTAACCTCTCCTATTCATAGTCCAGTCACTTATTCAAATTAATGCATGGTTGCTAGGGTAATTTGGACACCAGTTACCAGATGGCTTAAAATGCAAATTGAAACATCACCCCAGTGAGGCTCAAAGTGATAGGTACCAACTCGAATGCCACGTGTCCTAAATGTCATTCCCCAGATGCCGGGTTCTTTCATTTAGTATGGGAATGTCCAATAGTATACCAATTCTTGTCTAAAGTGGAGGAGTATATTGAAAGATAAGTATTGTTACCGGGTAAGCTGACCCTGGAGGTGTGCTTACTAGGTCTGGTAGAGAACTAGTTCCCCCTAAATAAAACCAGGACTCTACTAAAAACCCCTGAACTTCTATGCTGAGAAACTAGCAGCAATGAAGTGGATGAGCCCCCAGTCACCAACTATTCAACAATGGGTACAGCTAATAAACGGCAAACTACCAGTCATTAAGATGGCATGTATAGCTAGGCAATGTCCAAAAAAATTTGAGAAGGTCTGGGATTTGTGGCTGAAGGTAAACCCTATGGCTGACCCCAGGGTCTGAATTTTAAAGGCAATAGGAGAGTCAGCCCTTGTTGTCCTCTCAACATTGCCCGCCCCCACTGTAAGGTCAATGCTGTAGATGTTCGTAACCTGCTGTAATAATCTGTAAGGATGCTCACTCCTAATGTATGCAATATCATAGTAATGTTTGATGTTATGAAAATGCTAAATAAAAACCTTTACAAAAAAATGCAAATTGAAGAGCTGCTGAACAAAGAGCGGAATAACTGAAAAACTGAAAATCAAAAATGAATACCAATTGCAAATTGTCTCAGAATATCACTCTCTACATCATATTAAGTTATATCAAAAGGTGACCAACCCCTTTAAATCTCCCAAGCAAATAACAGTCCGCCTTTGCAGAGGATCTCCTTTACAAAGGATCTCTAAATTTGTATTTCTTACAGAGTAAGGCATATAGAGCCCAAGCAAATAATCTCCCATTGTGAGGCTGAATATCTGGAAACAACCCTGCCAATCGTGGTGTATTTAGTAATGTAACACTCTGCACTTGTGTCTCTCATACTTGAAAAAGTGTATCAGAAGTCAGTCCTCCCCCAGGTCTGTTTAACAACTGGATCCTGCTACACTGCTTTAAAAGGCATGGTACAGAACAGAAAGGGACAGAGACAGCTTTCAAAAGTAAATATCATTTTAGAAAGGATATGAAAACGTGAACCTTGAAGAGTTGCTTAGCATTACAATTTCTATCATTTGGCAAATGACTCTTGGGCTTACGATTACAAATAAATAGTCAAACTTTTAGTCGGTAGGGCAACAATGTAGCCATCTCTGTGGCAGACAATAAGCAGCGTTCTGTAATGAAGGCGGTAGTTAAATGCTCAGAAGTAGAGCAATGGAAAAAGTAGCCACACTGTCAACTCTGCGCAACGTGGGTGAGAGCCGCCGACCCCTCTTATAGGCCATGGTTACAGTGTGCTGTTTGCATCAAATGATGAGGCCGGCTAAGCATGGCACCCTGCGTGACACACACTGCAGCACAAACACACACACACTGCAGCCATAGAATCCGAACACAAAACTGCCTCATAATCAGACAGCAGCACCCCCAGACATTATTCCAGCAGCCTCCCACACCGTCCCTTCAGAAAAGAACAAGGAACATATATGCCGCTTTCTGCCTATGCCGGCGCTTACTCTCTTTATTCGCCATCTTCTACTCCCGTAAAGAGGGCCACTGGGCTCGCGGTAACCAAAAAAGCCCCGTGTCCCGCGCTTGTGCCGGTTCCTACAGCAGCTTCCCGCGCCAAACACTCACAAGAAGAAAGGCTACCAATGACGCAGCCTCCACATCCCCCGCCAAAGTTACAGACAGGCACGCCGCCGTAGCCTTCGCTTACGCAAGGACTAGCGCCGCACGCTAGGTCAAGGCTGGCCAATCACAGCCCACTAGGCAAGCGTACGTAAACAAAGGGCGGGGAGGATGGAGGGTTCGCGGCCATATTTAATTTTGGCAAGCGAAGCGTAGTAATAGTTTGCTTTGCGCGCGGACTGTGTTTGTAGAATGTTTGTAAAACAGAGAAGGAAGTTAGTACCTGTGAGGGAATCATGGCTGTAGTATGCTGAAATACAAGGTGTAGTTCACCTTTTAGATAACTTTTGTTTTAGTATGATGTAGAGAGTGATATCCTGAGACAATTTGGGGCAGATTTATCAAGGGTTGAAGTGAATTAGAGGGAATTTTTGAAGGAAAAAAATTCGAAGTTCGAAGTAATTTTTTGGATACTTTGACCATCAAATAGGATACTATGACTTCTAATTCGATTCGAAGTAAAATAGTTTGAATATTCGACCATTTGATAACCGAAGTACTGTCTCTTTAAAAAAAACTTTGATTTCAATCGATTAAACTTCAAATTAAACTGTTGGTCTATGGGGACTTTCTAGAGCATTTTTCTAAGTGGTTGGTTTTCATTTTTTATTATTTGTGGTTTTTGACTTATTTAGCTTTTTATTCAGCAATTCTTCAATTAGCATTTTAAGCAATCTGGTTGCTAGGGTGAAAATTCCCCTAGCAACCATGCACTGATTTCAATAAGAGACTGGAGTATGAATAGGGTTGCCACCTGTTTGGTTTTGACCCCAACAGTTAGGGTTTTCTGTTTTCAGCCTTATGAAACCAGAATAATAATCTGCCAATATATGAAAACCAATTAAATACAAAGATACTCACCTTGACCCAGCTTAGTTATGATCAAGTGCAGTTAATTTCTTGTTATTACAGAAACAGAAATAAGCAAATCAATCAAAAATAAGAAAGTTTTTCTAAATTACAATTGTTGTATTCAGGCACGTTTCAGGGGCTGCTGCCGCCTGAGGCAGCAGCCCCAATGCCGCCCCTCCTCCTGCTCCGCTCTTCTAACTACCAGCGTCGGAGCGGGTGGAGGAGGGGCCGCATCGCTAGTGCAGTGAGCGCTATTGCGCTCGCTGCGCTAGAAGAGCCGAATTTCCGTTTTAAAAAACGGAAATTCGGCTCTTAAAGTTACTAGAGGCGGCTTTTTGCCGCCCCTGGTAACTGGCCGCTCCGTGCCGCCTGAGGCAAGATTCTCACCTTGCCTCATGGCCGGAGCGGCCCTGGTTGTATTTCAAAGCTTTCTGGATAACTCATTTCTGTATAACAGTTTCCATACCTGTAGTTAAAGGATTGGACTTACCCATGGGGCAGAATAGATAGAGGTAGGGTTTCCAGCCATGAAGGTTTCAACTGAACATCTCAGTTTGTCGAAGGGCTGTCTGTTTAAAACTGTCCCATTTAAAACATTGTGAAAACTGGACAGAAATCCAGCCAGATGCAAATAAGTGATGCAATAACCCTGACCCAGCATCATAACTCCCCAACATTATCTCTGATGTCATCATGCCTACCCAAACAGCACTGCTCCACCCCCGATGCTATCTGCCCGCCACCTTTGTTCGGGTTTAGTCACTGGCAAAGGTGGCAACTATAAAACTATATAACTATAAAAAATAAATAATGAAAACCAATAGAAAAGTTGCTTAGCATTGGTCATTCTATAACATACTAAAAGTTACCTTGATGTACAAGGGAAGTTAAACTAAAGAAGTAGGCTAGAAATGTTGTACATTATGGTTTTGTCTTCTGTACCTGCCAAAGGCAACCATAGCCCTTTAGCAGTAAAGATCTGTGTCTCCAAAGATGCCCCAGTAGCTTCTCATCTTCTTTTCTGCTGATTCAATGCACATGCTCTGTGCTGCTGTCACTTACTGAGCTTAGGGACCAACTCAAAATACACAGTACACATAGAATAGAAATCTCACAATATAAGGCTGATTAGTAATTAATAAAGATAATTACTATATGGCAGCACAGTAATCAGTGCAATTTGCATCAGAATTTAATATTCCGCCCAATAGCATCAGCTTTTATTATAGGGTAACCTCATTTTATGCTTGATAATTTGCAACAACCCCTAAGCTTAGCTTCTCAACAGCTGCTCAGAGCCCACTGAGCATGTGAGTCTTGTAGACACTTTCCAATATGGCGACCCCCTGTGACAAGTTTAAAGTCCTGGATCATTGCTGCTATTGACAAGCTGAAACTTTAAGCTGGTGCAATAAGTTCAGTATTTAAAACATAGCATTTTTAGCCCTATTCATTTTAAGGGTTTAATTCTTCTTTAAAGGTGAACCACCCCTTTAACTAGGAATCCTCTCGTTCGCAAGAATTGGATCTGCATTCAGTAGGAAAATGTAGAGATTGCAAAAGATGCTGAGTCAGGGGATGTGGGAGCTACGCGAGCGCTAAAATTCCTATCTGCACTATTAAATCGAAACCTCTTCAGTATCACAGACCCGGTCTGCAAGATTGACACAATGCCAGTCCATGAATAGGAAAGAGAATTAATCTATTTAGGTACAATGGTGTCATGTTACACTATAGTTGGATTTTGCAGGGTAGCCTGGGTAGGGAGTGAATCTCTCCTGGCAATAAAAGCCCACTTTTATTTGTTAAATGCTGTTGCCATAGGGTGGG